>OX031017.1:6611408-6638992 GCA_943736025.1 Tenthredo mesomela
CAACTAAATTTGTAATAATCAAATCTACGAGTAAAAAAAAAAAAGCCAACCTTTATACTATTACTTGAAAATAATCTTTTTTTCATGACTTTCCACACGGCACGAAATATTTCAGAAATGTTTCATAAATGTTTCATTCGGTACATGACATATTTCATTGTGACATTTCAGAAATATGTCAGAAATATGTCCATGTCCGCATATATAACTAACGTTATATAGCTGACATGTATCAGAAATATTTCAGAAATATGTCGGTTACATATCAGAAATATTTTAGTAAATATTTCATAAATGTATACCAGAAATCTTCCAGTAATATGTGGTAATATTTCAGAAATATATACCAGAAATCTTCAGTAATATACCAGAAATCTTTCAGTAATATGCGGATATCGCGTGGATGAACACTAGAAATGAGAAATGAAAATTGAAAAAAAATACGATTTTCCATATCTCCGCTGTCAGATATCACTGTTATAGGATAATTGTACCTATATTAAATCACCTATATGAAGAAAAACGCATTTCGACGGTGCTCCAATTTCTAAATCCTGACCGGGGTTTGAACCGGGACGCTCACGGTGTTCGCATTATGAATCTCACGCCTTAACCACTACGCTAGACCGCCACTTAGCATGTATTGTAAATTTTTCCTATATATTATTTCTTCCAGAACAATGAAGAAATTGAGTTGAAGTATCATATATTTTTCACAAAGTTCTGCAGAAAGTTAGACATTAACATTGTCTTGAGAAAATGATGGATGGATGAACTGAAATGTTGCTGTGACATATAAAAAAATCTGGAAATGTTGTGTTGCAATTGACACATTTCGGAAACGTTCCAGAAATATCGAAAATGATGTATGTCATTTGGAATGTTGATGAAAAATTTCTAAAATTCTGGAAATGATATGTTGCAATTGACATATTTCGGAACCGTTCCTGAAATATTGAAAACGCGATACGTCATTTGGAATGTTGCTGAAACATTTCGAGAATTCTGGAAATGTTGTATTGCAATTGACATATTTCGGAAATATTGAACATGTTGTATTGCAATTGACACATTCCAGAAATATTTCCAAAATATCGAAAGTTTTATATTGCAATTGACACATTTCGGAAACGTTTCAGAAATATCGAAAATGATATATTGCAATCGACGTATTTCGGAAATATTACGGGAATATTGAAATGTTATACTGCAATCGATATATTTCTGAAACGTTTCAGAAATGTCGAAAATGATATATCGACCGCTCCTAAGAGAAAGAACGTAACTCGCGAAGCGCGCTAGTAACGACCTATCTCGGACATAGCGCTAGTAAGAACCTATTTCGTGAATCCGGCTAGTATGAACGTATCTCGCCGATGCGCATAGTAAAGCCCTAACTCGGAAGTAGCACTAGCACACACGTAGTTGGCAAATTCTGCTAGAATAAACGCAACTTAAAAAAAAAATAATAATTAATAATTAATAATTAATAATTAATAATAATTAAATTAAAATAAATTAATTAAAAATTAATAAATAAAATAATTATTGAATATTTAAATATTAATATTAATTATTTTTTATTTTTTATTAATAATTATTAATTAATTAATTAATTATTATTATCATTACTAATAATTTGCCAACTACGTTTGTATAGCGCTACTTCCGAGTTAGGGCTTTACTATGCGCATCGGCGAGATACGTTCATACTAGCTGGATTCACGAAATACGTTCTTACTAGCGCTTTGTCCGAGATAGGTCGTTACTAGCGCGCTTCGCGAGTTACGTTCTTTCTCTTAGGAGCGGTCGATATGTCATTTGGAATGTTGCTGAAACGCTTCAGACATATTCCTGAAGTTATGTTATGAATCTGAAATGTTGTAACATTTCTAAATATTTCTGAAATATTTCGTGCCGTGTGGGTTAGTATTGCGTCTGGCGACTTGTTAGACATAAGTGAGATGTTTGGCAATGTGATTCTCGGCATCTCTGGGGATCAATCATTGATATGCGTGAAAAATTAGCCTTTACACTATTACTTGAAAATCAACTAATAGAACTACCGTTAGACGCTCTGCAGCCCTTCATCGCAAGGGAGGGGGGGCCAGACGCGTAGAAACGGAAAGAGGGATCATATACCGAGTCATTGAAAACATCTTCACGCTTTATAAAATCACTTGGGAAAAAACGTCGCTGGCTCTCCGTCTAACAGCAGATAATAGCTATCGTTCTGGTGATTGTTGATTAAAAAGGCTTCAATTTATGAATATGCTTTTATATTTGGATAATGATACATGACTGTCTACAACGTAGGAATATCTCAATTATAATGTCTTGTGATTCTAGTTTTTTACCAGCCTTTCCCCATTTCCTGGAAAAAAATTCGCCACGTTGAGTTGAACTGGAATGCCCCATGGCTACCGTACGTCAAAACGGACCCTCGGAACCCTCTGATAAAAAAAAAAAAAAAAAAAAATCCCTAATATATGACTACTTTCTATACCTATATACAATTAAGAGACTATAAGAATTTTCAGAAATTGTGCAGTTTTTGGGTATCCAGTTTTCATGGCCACCCTGTCAAAACATTGTTTGTTCCAAATGTTCTGTAGTAGCAAGAAGCCATCGATATAATATAGATAGTAACACGTGCATGGGCTCTTTTCGCAAGAAATAAGACGCATCGCATCACTGATTAATCATGGAAGGTTAACAAATATTTTTTTCGGTACAGGTGGTCAGAAATCAACTACGACTGGTTGAGATTAGGACCTCCTTATCGGTCTTTTTAAACAGGTGTTCAGTTAGATATACTGTACAGGGAATATAAATACCAGCCACTGCTAGTTTTCAGATACAGTCTTAGCATTCTTTAACCGACTAACATCCTACCAAATATATCCAGGCCACAAAATCGACATGATGTCTACAACTTTCGGTAATACAATATACTGCAGTAGTACTTTGAACTCGAAATTTGCAAGTAACGTTTGAGGAAAGATTGTGAAGCAATGAGCTACAGGCTCATCATAGAAACCATCTTCAGTGTCGATCTCTTTTCCATTCAAATTCATTGCCTATAGGCAATATAATGCAATCTCTCTCCGAAGTTACTACGGAAAATTCGAATTTATGTAAATCCGTTGAAGATCCTGCTTAATTCCTAATTCCGCTGCACTGGGTTACTCACTCTACAACTCCTACAAATTTCAAAAGAATTCATCAGTAGTATTTCGATTCCCAGCTGTAGTTCTCTTCACCCTGTGTCTGGCCACTGGTCTCCAGGCTTCCACCCCATACACGTCTTGCAGCACGCCCGCAGATCCGATTGACTTCCGTATGGAAGGATGCACGGAGTCTCCCTGTTATCTTTACAGAGGTGAAACTGCGAATGCTGAGTGGGACTTCGAAGTGAGTAAGTAGATACTGGTCATCAGAAGACATCGAATATCATGATTGGGATTGGCTGTAGGGCAAGGAATAAATTTAATTCTAACTGTTGATTGGCTCGCATACTATTTGCTTCTTCATTTATCGATTCATTTATTTATGTCTATAAACATTTGGGCTTTTTTTATTATAGCTGCGGACACAAAAAAATTGACTCCCCGCGTGAAAGCAACGGTGTTCGGACTTATCACCCTAAATTATGACATTGGGCAAGACAACGCCTGCGACACTTTAACGAACGCTGAATGCCCACTGGACAAAGAAGAGGCGGTTACCTACGCCTTGAGCATGCCCGTCTTAGCATCCTACCCGAAACTCAGCCTGACTATCGAATTCGCTCTCGTCGACGACAACGGTGATGCTCAAGTTTGCTTCAAAGTCGCGGCGACTGTAGCAGACCCATAATCAATGGGAGAATATAGTTATGTGAAAGTTGAAAGAACCTGGTTGATTGTGGATCCAAGTTTTGACGGCCAATGAAATTTAATGATCCTTGTAAATCAATGTTACAATAAAACTAATTGTATCGTGAATTAGTTATCGGAGTAAGTTTACATTTCCTTGATGAACTCCTGGTTCCGTCTTCCTCTTGATGAACATGAGAATAGTTACTTTAAAGGTACATTTACATGCCAATTCTGAGATCGCTTCGAGAAGTATTTCACAAGTATTATAGTTCCGGACGATCCCATGGGGGAAATCACCATATGCTATTACGTTAGGTTATAATTCCTATGAATTTATTCAATAGTAAGTATATAGTCTATGAACTGAATTGTCCATGAATATTATTTTACTCTCCTATGTGAATCCGCGGATTCGATCATTCAACAATCTTTGGGTATTCCTGCCCGTATGGAAATTTCTCCGGGAACGCCCGGTGTTTGCTCAGCCCCCGGATGGGCAATCCCGAAGATGGCCCAACTAGTCGGGTGCTATACGGGCAATAGATAGCATAACTGTAAATAATTTTTTCTAGTTTAGCTGTGCAGCCCCCGGTTAGCAAGGCCAGATATTTGCCCTGCATGCGTTTTCACATCAAAACTTGCCTAGGCCCTAGTTGGGAGAGCCCGAAATTGTAGCTGAGCTATTTATATGCTTACAATCTCGATCAACATTCATTATTAACCCGATATTCTCGACGGTAACCATATATGGACCCTGTTACGCATTCGTATGTCAAACGACACATATCGAGTTTTGAGAAAATGGACATTAAAGTTTTTCTGATTAAAATGGTTTTGATAATACTTTTTGTAATTTTTTTTTTTTTTTTTTTGTATACGCAGTAAATTGATGAACTTCTAATAGATATTCATGAATTATTATGAAAAATACTATGAATTTGAAGAAAAAAGAATAATTTTTATATTTCTTATTTTCAATCAATTTTTGATGAATGATTATATAAATGAGAAATATATGAAGATATTAAAAGTAAAGAGGTTAGAGCAAAAAGAAACATGACAAGATTGAACATTTCAGGAATAGTACTTTTCGATACTAGTGCGAAAGTGTTGATTCTCGGACGAGTGTGAAGTTTTTCGCCCGAGCGAAGCGAGGGTGACAATCACACGAGTCGAGAATCATCTTTCGCACGTGTATCGAACTTCATTTTTCAACACAGCGCGCGCAAAATCGAAATTTGCGCACGCCGTGTGGAAAAAGTGTTTTTTTTTTTTTTTGCATTTCAACAGTTTGAATGTAAAAAAGATATTTTCCTGAAATGTTTCATTTTGTCAATCATACCTCTTTTGCTTTAACCCTTTCTAATCCCTGTTAAAAATTTGGGTAGAATTCCGTCAGAAACGGATAGAAGGTTCGATCCTATCCGTTTCGTATGTGTTTTTTGCCAGATAGAAACGCGAATAGAAACGTATGGAAACCGTCTTGTCATCTACAAGCATCTATCTGCACCAGCGAATGAAAATTTTATCCGCGTCTGTATGATTGTATACGCACCCGTGTGGAAATTTCTCCGGGAACGCCCGGTGTTTGCCCAGCCCCCGGATGGGTAATCCCGAAGATGGCCCAACTAGTCGGGTGCTATACGGGCAATAGATAGCATAACTGTAAATAATTTTTTCTAGTTTAGCTGTGCAGCCCCCGGTTAGCAAGGCCAGATATTTGCCCTGCATGCGTTTTCACATCAAAACTTGCCTAGGCCCTAGTTGGGAGAGCCCGAAATTGTAGCTGAGCTATTTATATGCTTACAATTTCGATCAACATTCATTATTAACCCGATATTCTCGACGGTAACCATATATGGACCCTGTTACGCATTCGTGTATCAAACGACACATATTGAGTTTTGAGAAAATGGAAATTAAAGTTTTTCTGATTAAATTGGTTTTGATAATACTTTTTGTAATTTTTTTTTTTTTTTTTTTTGTATACGCAGCAAATTGATGAACTTATAATAGATATTCATGAATTATTATGAAAAATACTATGAATTTGAAGAAAAAATAATAATTTTTATATTTCTTATTTTCAATCAATTTTTGATGAATGATTATATAAATGAGAAATATATGAAGATATTGAAAATAAAGAGGTTAGAGCAAAAAGAAACATGACAAGATTGAACATTTCAGGAAAAGTGTTTTTTTTTTTTTGCATTTCAACAGTTTGAATCTAAAAAAGATACTTTCCTGAAATGTTTCATTTTGTCAATCATACCTCTTTTGCTTTAATCCTTTCTGATATCAATAAACTAACCGGGGTCTGGCCGGGCGCTGTACAGCCGACCCGACAAATCTTCTAGCATTTGTCGGGAATGTTAGACGGGCGCTGGCCAGCTCGCGCTGTACAGCTGAGCGTTACATGCGTTGCCGGGCACTAAGCAGCCCGCCCGTTCAGCGCCCGCTTAGTGAACAGCGAAACTAGTCAACACCTAGCCAGCCCCCGAATTGAATTTCCACACGGGCAGCTCGGTGTAACATGGACAGGAATGCTATCTGCATTTGTATGGTTCTACTCGCACTTGCTATAATATGGGAACAAATTCTATCTGCATCTGTTTGGTTCTATACGCAGGCATTCTTCATCTGTACTTATGAGCAGATCCGAATGAGTTTCTATACGTCCTTATACGCAGGTGATGCAGGCATCCTTTATCCGAACTTATGAGCAGATTTGAATGGGTTTCTATACGTAGGCACCCGTACAGAACGGCGACATTTTAGTCCGATTTCTGGATGAGTATAATGGCGTTGTCACCTGGAGATGTCTTCGTATGGCATAGGCATCCGTTCTCGTAGTAAAAGTCCTCGGCTTCGTAGTTCTTGTAGTTCAGCTTCTCCGCTTCGTTCCTACAATATCTATTATTCATCAATAATTACTTATGAAGCTGATGACCTGGTGATGACTACAGAGAGGAGGACCTAAACTGCGAGAACTACGAGGCGGAGGACCTGGACTACGATAAACACGAAGCGAAGGACCTGGACTACGAGAAATGCGAATCGAAGTACCTGGGCTACGAAAACTACGAAGCGGAGGACCTGGACTACAAGAAAAACGAAACGAAGGACCTGGACTACGAGAAAAACGAGGCGAAGTACCTGGACTACGAGAACTACGACGCCGAGGACCTGGACTACGAGAACCACGAAGCCGAGGGCCTGGACTACGAGAACGGATGCCTATGCCGTACGAAGACATCTCCAGGTGACGACGCCATCATACTCATCCAGAAATCGGACTGGAACGTCGATCGATAAGAATCGATCCGACGCGGGCTCTGCTCAACTTAAACTCTTGAACCGGCCCTGTCTTGGGCACTTATAAACCCTCTGATTGGTAGACCAAGATCTATTGTAGCTCCGAAACTATTGGACCCTGAAAGTTTTGGTAAAGAGACGTTAGTCCAAGATTTTCGGGAGGAATACACTCATCTGATATGTTGCGTCCAACCTGAATCATCCTGTATGGGAGTGCTACACAAAACCGGGAATAATAAATAATCAGACACATGAATAATGCCGTTTTCGAAATTAAACACACCTTGTGCCTTCACCAAGGTTACGCCGTCGTCACGGTATATCGCACCCCTAGAACAATGTTGTAACATCTAAAAAAATCTCGATCCGAGAAAATCGCGTTTGAAGTAAAATTAATTATAAATCAACGTGACCACATATTTTCATTGGGGACACATTTTTTAAATGAACGAAATATTCCGCTGAAATGTACCAGATGATAAAAAAGTAATATTATATTGATATCTGGCTGCTGCGATCAAATTACGCCATTTTTTCGAGATATTAAATTAAATTTCAATTATCCTCCTGGTGCAATACCGTAACACTTCAAAAAAAAATCTCAAACCGTGGAGCAATACTGTAATAAGTCAAAAAATATTTTCTGATGGTAATTTTGAGATGTTACAGTATTGCACAAAGAATTATGTTTATTTTTAGACTTGTTACTGTTTTGCATCAATTTATTGAATTTTTTTCGAGTTATTACAGTATTGCATTGAAATAGATCGCCCCATTCGATTTTGAGATACTACAAAATGATTTCAAAGATTTTGAGATATTACATTATTGCACCAAGTCAGACAGAAAAATCGTAAAATAATGATAAATTTCCCGACGTTTAGAGATGTTATACTATTGCACCAAGAAAATTATTATTTTTCAATTTATTACAGTATTGCACCACGAAAATTCAGTTTTTCTTAGATATTACGCTATTGCACTGATAACAGTCAATTATTTCAAGATATCTCAATGTTTCGGATAAATATTGTTCATTTATTCATAAAATGTCTACACTTGTATTTTCAACTAATATTCATTAACCAATACCCAGATAACAAAACGTGCGGACTCATGGCACCCGCACGACGTGCAACGCGATGTGTCTGCACAAGTTCCGCATGATGATAGCACGACGTGAGAATTCAGAATGTGACCTCACGGTGGTCGCACTCGGTCAGCTCAATGTGCCGCATAGCGTGCGACCATCATGAGTGCGCATAATCCTCTCATGGTGGCCGCACTCGAATAGCACAATGAGTAGCATAGTGTGCGGTCAGCATGAGTGCGTCCTGATTAAGCGTTGTCGAGGATTTAAAATAAATCTATAACCCGCCGCCTTATCGTTCTGAAGTAACTGAATTCCGAAGGGTATATTATATTACATTTTGTGTATAATTCAACGAAATTGAAGGAGCGGCATTTGAAGTACACATATACATAGTATACTCATCAGTTTCCGAGCTGTATATCATCCTTTGTATATATGCAGGTTATTTGGGGATACAATATAGTATATTGTGTACCAAGGGCGTAAAGTGGGCTTTTTTAGACCGAGTGTGGAGTTTGCAGTACGAGTCAGAGGCGAGGTAGCACGAGTCGAAGACGAGTGCGTCTGCGAGCCGAAGACGAGTACTGCAACCACACAAGGTCAAAAAGCCCACTTAGCCCTGGTGCACACCATATTTTTTGTAACAGCACGATTTTCGCGTTTTTTCAACATTGTTAATAATTTTCTTGAAATAATAAAAACGCCCGCTGCAGCGGGCGATTTTATTATAATAATGAATTGCGCCCGCTACAGCGGGCGATTTTATTATAATAATGAATTGCGCCCGCTGTAGCGGGCGATTTTATTATTATAATGAATTGCGCCCGCTACAGCGGGCGATTTTATTATAATAATGAATTGCGCCCGCTACAGCGGGCGATTTTATTATAATAATGAATTGCGCCCGCTACAGCGGGCGATTTTATTATAATAATGAATTGCGCCCGCTGCAGCGGGCGTTTTTATTATTATGGTAAAAAACGCCCGCTCGTCTGAAAACTGTCACTTTAGGCCCGCTGAATGGGTCAAAAAAACGCAAAAATCGTGCATGTGTTACAAAAAAGTTATAGTGAAAATATTTAAAAAATTGATGCTGCAAATTATAACTCATCGAAATAATGCGGTTATATTAAGGTGCTTTCCTACGTAATTCCACCAGTCCTGAAAACATCGTGAAAAATGGTAGTAATAAACGGAATATCTCTGCCTGGGCACTGAAATCAATGAAACAAAATACGTCGCGCAATTCTGTGGACAATTACGAACACGCACGGCCCAAAACATGTCCGTCTTATGCTGAAATAGAAAAGATATGTATGAAAAACGCGTATTTCAACAAAAATAACGCGTATTTCAACAAAAAAAAACGCGTTTTTCATACATATCTTTTCTATTTCAGCATAAAACGGACATGTTTTGGGCCGTGCGTGTTCGTAATTGTCCACAGAATTGCGCGACGTATTTTGTTTCATTGATTTCAGTGCCCAGGCAGAGATATTCCGTTTAATAGTACCTTTTTTCACGATGTTTTCAGGACTGGTGGAATTACGTAGGAAAGCACCTTAAGGGGACGTATACACCTTGAAAAATTTGAAAAACCCATTTTTGACAATTGACTGAAATTAAAATAATTAGAACGGGAATCCTTTTCCATTCCAGAAAAAACGGCTAAGGAAATTTCGATTCCGTTTTTGATCAGGATTTACCCTGTGAAATCCCCGTCATACGAATTCTGTGATACCTTGTATATGGGCTTTTCCATGCCAACTGACCTGGTCGCTGATCCTCGACATTTTTGATTGGTCCAATTTTTTTTTATATGATAGTTGTCGATCAATTCCACTAGAACCTCACTTATTTTACCGACTTGGGACCGGGCTGCTTCAGCTATTTGACGAGAAGAGGGGCCCCCACTCCGTGTCGCAAACTGCGCAGACTTTCCGTGCGCAACGCTAACCGGTTGAACTTCGCATATACACAGCCTTGAAAAGAAGGGGACTCAGTCAAGTGGTGGGGGTACAGGCCGTCAAATAGCTGAAGCAGAGCCGGTCAAATAGCCGAGTTCGTAAAATACCTGATGGTAAAATAAGTGAGGTTCTAGTGTACAAACATTCACTAATTTTCAGATCTTCATCTCAATCCGCCTTCGAGTTATGAATTTTCGAAAAATCAACGAATCATTACATTTGTTCAACTTCAATGAATCGTAACTCTGGATGAAAAACCGATATGGTCATAAACAAAACGTCCTTCTCTTCGTCTTGGATTGTACTTAAACTCAAAAATAGGTAGAAGAATATTCATCGTTAGTTTAATCTTTTTCATACGCTTTGAAGTAAAAAAATCAATTTTCGTCAATTTCGACCCCTTCGATTTTTTTTTAAAGTTCTCGCATTCTACAGCCGAAGCCCGAATTTTTAAGACCAAAACGAAGGCCGACCTTCAATTCCTTCTATTTTATTTCGATTTCTGAAATTCATTTGTACGTCGATTTATTGACAAGAATTGAACGTGGTCGAATGCCACAAGATTCTTAAAAATAACAATAAATGAACGCTTCATTCGAATCATTTTTATAACACACTGTGTTCAATATGTTTTGTATTTTCTGTCTATCTATTTAATTGGATAGTAGCACCATATCAAATAAGTGTCCAAATATTGAATACAGCGATTAAACTCAAGGCATTGAATAAATCGTTGAAATACACAAAATTTAAATATTGAAAAATCACAATAAAATAGAAGAAATTGGAGGTCCGTCTTCGTTTTGGTTTCAAAAATTCGGGCTTCGGCTGTAGAATACGAGACCTTTTTTTTTCAAAAAAATTGAAGTGGTCGAAATTGACGAAAATTGATTTTTTTTATTTGAAAGCGTATGAAAAAGATTAAATCAACGTTGCATATTCTTTTACCTATTTTTGAGTTAAAGTACAATCCAAGACGAAGAGAAAGACGTTCTATTTATGACGATATCGGTTTTTTATCCAGAGTTACGATTATTTGAAGTTGAACAAATGTAATGATTCCTTGATTTTTCGAAAATTCATAACTCGAAGGGGGATTGAGATGTAAATCTGAAATTTGGAGAATGTTTCTCATTGATCGACAACTGTCATATAAAAAAAAATTGGAAAAATCAAAAATGTCGAGGGTCAGCGACCAGGTCAGTTGGCATGGAAAAGCCCATATGTATATGAGAACTTCAATTCACCTAATATTTTGTTTTATAGTTATTATCACTGTAAATGGAATCTGTGATTTAAAAAAAAAAAAAAAAAAAATATTAGCAGTCACTCTCAGTTCCTTTTTTTTTTTGTTCAATTCAAAAATTTGTTTTTATAACGCATGCATGAAAAAGTTGCTTGTTTGGGGCTCTGGGGTGGTTATATTGTGGCACTTTTCTGACGTTTGAGTAGGTGATGCCAACATGAAACAATATTGCATGCCAAACGCGCGCACTGCGTTTTGCGCACATCGAGCGTGCACAACATGATTCTTGTTACGCACGGCGTGCGAACAAGAGCATTTTATAATCATTCATCCCTGTCGACGCGCTATCTCCGTGCATACTGCTGAATCGATTCGATGTTTTTGGTATGGTTGTTTACATTGACAACAGAGCCCCACAAGCAACTTTTTCATGCATTTGTTATAAAAAATAGCGTTCGATACTCCCGCGAAGTGAGACGTTTAGGGTTGTCCGATGTCTTCAGCACTCACCTTCGTCTCGGCTGCCGCCTCGACTACGGTTCGTGCTGAAAACATCGGACACACCTATAAACGCCTCACATTTCGCGCTCGTATCGAAATCTACTAATCTTCAGTTGAACAAATTCTCAGATAACCAAGTGTGACTGTACAAGCAATTTATTCCACTTGCTCCGAACCCCTTTGCCAAATACTAGCTGAGAATACTATCTGTGCACATGAGATGAAATTGTGACATAATAACAGTTCCGTCTTTTCCATAAGGGCACGTGGGGCACGTGCCCAGGGCCCCCGGCCTGATTGGGGCCCCGAAACCAATGAAGTCACTAATCAAAAGTACATTTTGATTTTTTCACTCACGTTTTTTTGGCTTTCTGAGAGGGCCACAAACTCTGTGTGCCCAGGGGCCCCTGCATAGCCTAAGACGGCCCTGCATAATAATTATCAAATATATGTACCAAGTAGGTCAATTTAGTTCAGTATCAATATAAAAGTTCCCTCAGCCGCACGATATATATAAGCACAATTAGTCTCCACAATATGACAACGACGTCGTGGGTGAGTGGACAGCGTGCCGGATTCACAGCAGGAGAGATTCTACAAACCAGGTTCGTGCCGCGGTCTGGAACAGAAGTTTTTTCGGAAATAAATTCAAAGGTGATACTACTCAAAATCTTCCACGAGATGATTCCGTACATAAAGACCGATGCAAACTTCTTTTTTTGGTTCTTTTTTTTTGCTCGAAACTAAGCAATAAGCAGTGTGTCGACACGCGCGTGTCACACGACGTGCGCCGCATATGCGGCGCATATGAGGACACATATGTCGCAACAGTGACAGCACGACGTGCACTTAATCCGCACGTCGTGCACTCCCCATGCCAGCATCATGCGGACATTTTGTTATCTGGGTATAAGCAAAAGTGTAATCCATTCCTAATAAATTATGCAACTTATTTTTTTTATGTTTTTTTTTTTACGTCAATTTTTTTTGTATTACTTCAGTTATATTTTGTCGGTTATTCCAGTTATTTCCATGGTTATTTTAAAGTTCTAATTATTTCAGTGATTTCTATTTATTATTTAATTCATTTCTCGTTATTTCAGTTATTTTGTCGGTTATTTCTAATTATTTCACGAGCCGTTAACACGTTACTTCAACGAGTTATTTTCCGTTCGATTGAAATAGTTTATTATTGTTGAGTTTTTCAGTAATAAATATATGAGTTGAATTTGAAGATTAACAGTCTATTATTCATTACACCGTGAATTGATCCCGATTTTTATTCGGCCCATTCGACCAATTATCAACCAAGGTTTTTTCAGTGATACACTCCAATTTTCAGACCAGAACGGCCATTCTGTAAATTTGGGTTTATCGCTGAAGAATCTCAGCTTTCACAATAAAAAATCAAACGATTGATAAAACATTGAGCAGACGAAGAAATCGCGATTTTTTGTTTAAAAAGTGTTTCGGAGAGGGTTTCAGTAGAGTTGATGAAAAATAAAAAATGAATTCCAAAAGCTGAGAGTTTTTCACATGGAAAACGTTTTTTTTCGAATTTGCATTGTGACGCTGAAGATACGATAAAAATGCTTATAAAAATGTTGTCCTAGAAATTGGATGTCGTATTTCTCGTCGAGAGTACTACGTCCTATTGGGCTGAAACTTCGGGCAAATCGATTTTTCGAGGGCCCAAACATTGGTTGATAATTGGTGAAATTGCCCAATTTTTTTTTAGAATTTTTTGAAATTTTTTTGAGTTGTTACAGTGTTGCACCAAGAAATTTTGATTTTTTCTAGATGTTACAGTATTGCACCAGGAAAATAGTATTTTTCGATACTAGTGCGAAAGTGTTGATTCTCGGACGAGTGTGAAGTTTTTCGCCCGAGCGAAGCGAGGGTGACAATCACACGAGTCGAGAATCATCTTTCGCACGTGTATCGAACTTCATTTTTCAACACAGCGCACGTTAAGAATCACCCGTGAGTTTGCGAATAGGATCAGGTAGCGTTCGATATGGCGGTCGGCTGCAGGTAGACGCGGATAGGTGCACGATTGAAAATGACGTATACCGGGAAGATTCCTTGATAGTATACACCTGACTGCCGTCGATTGCGCATGCGCCAAATAATTCATTTTCATTGGTCGGTAAGATCGTCCCGGGACAGTATTATGACGTAGGAGGCACGGGTGCCAACATGCGAAAAATTAAGCGAGAGCTGTCAAACTCTGGCGCGTAAAGTAGTCAATCGAGGTTATGTTGATATTTATTTTAATTCGACGTTAATTATTGAAAAAAAAAAAAGAAAAATAGCACGGACTAGCAGTTTTTAATAACGTAGTCCATTTCGGAAGATTATTCAATGCGTGCATCAAAGGATTTAATGGAAAAACAACAATTAATCGTTACAAAAAACATCTTAAAGTGATTTGTTGAAAGATGAAATCTAAAATCAAATCTGAAAGGTTATTATCAAATGACAGTCTGGACAAACTGAGGCAGGTGAGTGAAAATAACGTTGATTGAAAAAATATTCTTCATTCACATCGAATCGAAGCAAGCAATCAGCTGTTCGGAATAAATTCCGACGGTTCTTTCAGAACATCAAATTTTAACCTCGATAATGAAAGCTTTCCAAGCCTTTCTGAATCACTACCGCAATTTATTGAGATTTGAACCCAAAAAATTCGTATCAATTACATCGCCGTCGAAAACAAAGTTTGACAGCTAAAACTCGGGATGGCCAGCCTGCCTTAGCGGACGACGAAACTCGCGCATGCGCAATCGACGGCAGTCAGGTGTATACTATCAAGGAATCTTCCCGGTAGAAGCGGACGAGTGTTGAGTGCGTGTGGAATGCGGACAGAAACTGATAGAATTACTCGCGAGGTTGCGGATAGGATCTGGTGGCGTTCAACACTGCGGACAGACGCGGATACATAATCTCCCATAGAAACGAATACGTTATGGTTGAGCCGACAGAAATACGACAGAAACTGATAGACATTCAATCGTCACTCCATCTCTTGCGGGTAATGCGTATAGAATTCCATTAGGTACTAATAAGTTTGGATCATGTTTTCTATGGGTTTCAAACGGAACTCTATCCACATTTTCAACAGGGATATCAATAAACTAACCGGGGTCTGGCCGGGCGCTGTACAGCCGATCCGACAAATCTTCTAGCATTTGTCGGGAATGTTAGACGGGCGCTGGCCAGCTCGCGCTGTACAGTTGAGCGTTACATGCGTTGCCGGGCACTAAGCAGCCCGCCCGTTCAGCGCCCGCTTAGTGAACAGCGAAACTAGGCAACACTTAGCCAGCCCCCGAATTGAATTTCCACACGGGAACAGTTAATGACAAAAATCTCACGGTTGGTGAATGTTCTTTCGGATCAAATGTTCGCTAAATTCTGATCTAGTTGTGCGTGCACGTTTCATTGACTATAAACGATCTTTTCTATCAGTGTACCGCTACTCCGCGGTGGCGTCGCAGCGTTAGTTTAGAGTCATTCTCACGATGTAGGACATGATTGAAAAATCTGAAAAAATACTGTACCCTCACAAGGCCTGCTCGAAGCGATAAGTGAAGTTTCAAGAATGTGTTTTTCGCCGTTTTTCTATTACAGAGATTCACAACAACGGTTACATACCATGAGAGTGCACATAAATAATAATAATTACAAAACTTGCTACTTATTTTAGTACTTATAATCACCCCCGAAGATATGTGGAAGCTGCGAAATGAACGCACTTACAATTATATATTTTATACAAATAAATCGCTTATTCTATGGATACAATCTATTAATCTTTGATCAAACTGGGCATTAAACTTAGAAATGTGAGCAAAAGTTTTCGTCATATTTTACATGGCTATATTTTAGCGCATAGATTTACGGGTAAATGACTCATCAGAGGAAGAGTAACCCTAAATTCTACAGTTTTATGTAATTTTTGCAAGTTTTGTAATTATTATTATTTATGTTAACTCTCATGGTATGTAACCGTTATTTCGAATCTCACAATAGAAAAACGTCGTGTTGCTCATTGTTTTAAAAATCTTTGAAAACTTAATTGTTAAATAAACAATGTATGAACAAACTTTTTTCGAAGTATTTATTTTTTTATACATTCTATGACTCTTTCCGCGTAAACTAAAAAAAAAATCGAGTCTAGTGTCATTTTTGGCGGAGTTATGAATTTTTGAAAAAAAACCTTGCTCGAATTTGTTTATGCAAATAACTCAACGAATTTTGCACTAATTGAAAAATCCTTTGGCACAAAAATCTAACTCCCCGAGGACAATCGACATGCAAAATTAAAAAAATATCTGAGAGATGACTGATCCGGTTGACGCGGAATAGCCCGTACACATACATACGGTACGAACTTTGTTCATTTTCGGCGCGAAACTACCGTATTTAAACCATTGACACGTACTATAACGATAGTAAGAGGGCAACGAGCTGGTATATTCACGGTAGCTAAAGGTATATTGAGCGTATGTCAAAAGCCGTCAGGGATCGCCCTTGAAATCAGTAGTGTAGCTAGGTGGTCAAGGGCCCCGGTGCGAAAAAAATGGGTCCCCCTTCTTCTATGTGGCTGGAGCCCTTGTGGCCGTTTTCTCCGACGCCGTTTAGGCTCGTTCAATTTTTCAAATATAGTTTTGACATAGGATAAACTGGGTTTAAACTTCGATTAACGTTGGAAAAAACGGGTAACTTGTTCGGGTAAATTTGTCGAATTGTGTAGAGTTTCGTGAGTCGTGAGAGACTGATCAAATATGTCAAAAGTAGTCTATGAGAAGGGCAACGCAAAGCTTGGGGCAGAAGGTGCCACCATAGCACGTCCCGATTTCAAAGCGACGCGCGTATCTCTTTATGTCATATGAACGCGAAAAACGTCGATGTTATTGCAGTGTTTACATATGTATAATTACGAGATTTGTTTTTGCAATGAGTGTTGAAAATAAATTTGGTCATTTGAAAGTCGAAGAACTTAAGTCCATCCTTAGAAGCAGAGGGGTCAAGGTGACGGAAAAAAAAGGAGTTAATTGAAAGGTAAGCTTTAGTAAACTACTACCATACTTGGTCGTTGTTTGTTGTGAGTTTATAATAAGTTATTTACCGCTATTTGTGTCTTTTTTTTAGATTGAAATTTTATGATGCCAACAATAATTTCCAAGTGAAAGCACCATCTCATTATCTACTATCTGACCAAGGCTTAATTCAAATAAATAAACCAACGCCTGCTGCTGACAAATACCATGACATCAATGCCAATACCGATCTGCCTAAATTGAACCAGTCGAATATTAAAAACTGTTTGAACAGGTGATTTAACACACTTTTCAGTTGCGGAAATTCTGAAATCTTGATATGCTGATAGATATTATATTACTATAACTTGTTTTGTTATTTCCAGATTTAATGTTGGAATGGAAGATGGTCAGAAACTGTATGAAAATCAATTTTTAGTCAGGGCACGTATTGCCGGAGGTGACCAATGTATTTTTCTGCGGGGTGAATGCAAGGCTGAAATGACAAAATCCTTGCAGTATGTGTCAGATGTTATTATTACACCCCCGTGCACCGTGGCAGAAAGTCCGTGTGAGTGTCCTGCAGGGCAAGATCCAACTGCCCACTGCAAACATGTTGTTGCTCTGCTTTTGGGCACGGTGGAGTTGACCCAAGATGGGAAAATCATACTTCATCGTACGTGTACTCAAGAACTGCAGACATTCCACCGACCACAGAAGCCTTACTCTGGAACTCTTCTTAAATGTCAAGATTTACCATCAGTTACAAACCTAACTAAACATATTTCTTTCTCTCCATGCGATCTAAAATCCATGACAGATGAAGACTTTGAGACTTATAAGAAGGAATACAATGACAGAGTCCGAAATTTGTGTATTAACTTCTGTGGATCTCATGCAAGTTCCATGCCCTTGAAGCATACGGGCCATTCCACGTGAACCGGATCAGTCACCTCTCAGATATTTTTTTAATTTTGCACGTCGATTGTCCTCGGGGAGTTAGATTTTTGGGCCAAAGGATTTTTCAATTAGTGCAAAATTTGTTGAGTTATTTGCATAAACAAATTCGAGCAAGGTTTTTTTCAAAAATTCATAACTCCGCCCAAAATGACACTAGACTCGATTTTTTTTTTTTAGTTTACGCGGAATGAGTCATAGAATGTATAAAAAAATAAGTACTTCGAAAAAAGTTTGTTCATCCATTGTTTATTTAACAATTAAGTTTTCAAAGATTTTTAAAACAGGGTGTGACACGATCAAAAAATTTTTTTAAAATACTGACATATACTTTGCACTATACTACAGCCTGTGAATTAAATTTAGTAACGTCTTATTTTTTGTTCTCGAGTAAAAAATTGCTAAAGTTGGCAGCGCGCGCCAATTCCGAGTCGACGCCGCGTGGAACGTAATGGTGTGCGGTAGACTGCTGTTCGCCGCTACTCGACAGAGGCGTAACAGCGGTATTCGAGATTCATTTTCACAATGAGTGACACGGTTTAAAAATCTTATTGAGCAAGAGATTATTATATTTAGTAGAAAAGAGACGTATTTATTGATATGACACAATATACATGAAATGCATAGCTAAGAACTAATCACCTCGAAAGGCGGCTTAACGACGACTGGACTTTGTTCAGTGTCGCATGCGCAAAAGGTAAGTAGATCGGTATAGCAATCGATCATATGTGCGCATCTCACACTTTGCCAGGATACACACACTGTAACGTGCGTATTGCCATAAGGGACAACACTTCCAACAAATCTGAAAAAATACTGTAGTTTCTCAATGGCAACTATAAGCGATATGTTGAGTTTCAAGAACGTGTTCATTTTCGTTTTTGAAATATTGCAGCTTAAAATTTTAGCATGTATGCTGAGCTGTATGCTAAGATTTCAAACTGCAATAATTCGAAAACGGAAAAGAACACGTACTCGCAACTCAACGCATTGCTTATAGTTGCCATTAGGAAACTACAGTATTTTTTTCAGATTTTTGAATCGTGTCACTCATTGTGATAATGACTCTCGAATACCGCTGCTACGCGTTCGTCAAGTATATATATGCTAAGTATACGTGCTAAAATTTTAAGCTGCAATATTTCAAAAACGAAAAAGAACACGTTCTCGAAACTCAACGTATCGCTTATAGTTGCCATTGGGAAACTACAGTATTTTTTTCAGATTTTTTAACCGTGTCACTCATTGTGAAAATGAATCTCGAATACCGTTGCTACGCGTCTGTCGAGTAGCGGCGAACAGCAGTCTACCGCACGCCATTACGTTCCACGCGGCGTCGACTCGGAATTGGCGCGCGCCGCCAACTTTAGCAATTTTTTACTCGAGAACAAAAAATAAGACGTTCCTGAATTTAATTCACAGGTTGTAGTATAGTGCAAAGTATATGTCAGTATTTAAAAAAAATTTTTTGATCGTGTCACACCCTGTTTTAAAAATCTTTGAAAACTTAATTGTTAAATAAACAATGGATGAACAAGCTTTTTTCGGAGTACTTATTTTTTTTATACATTCTATGACTCTTTCCGCGTAAACTAAAAAAAAAAAGTCGAGTCTAGTGTCATTTTGGGCGGAGTTATGAATTTTTGAAAAAAACCTTGCTCGAATTTGTTTATGCAAATAACTCAACGAATTTTGCACTAATTGAAAAAGCCTTTGGCACAAAAATCTAGCTCCCCGAGGACAATCGACATACAAAATTGAAAAAATATCTGAGAGGTGACTGATCCGGTTCACGTGGAATGGCCCATACTATTATGCCTGCTAACACGTATGGTGTAGCTTGGGACCATAGCTATGCTTCCAGTCCTGAGAAAGATATTTTGCATCGTCTAAAAGTGTTTCAAGTGTCTCATGAGGATATACGAGAAATAGAAGAGGCCACACGTAGTCAGGCAGATGCCCTTTGGCACAACATTCGCAACAATCGCCTCACTTCATCTAATTTTCACTCTATCTGCGCATCAGTTTCTCATCAAGCAAAAGTTAACCTCGTCCAAAGACTCATGAATCCAGTAACCATCAGCAGTAAATATGTGCTGCACGGCAAAGATTGTGAACCAAAAGCAATTGCTTTGTATTCAAGTAGAGATGTAGAAGTGAACAAGTGTGGCCTCTTTCTGAGTCAAACACATCCTTTTCTCGGTGCTTCATCTTATGGTCTGATTGGAAATCAGACTGTCTTAGAAGTGAAGTCTCCATACAACCAAAGAAACATGGAAATTAGTGATGAGACTGTGCCATTTCTGACGAGGAACGAATTTTGGTAAGTATGTCTTCGTGGGAAACATCACCCAGATAACAATATGCGTGGCATATGCGACGCAATACGCACCCACGCGTGCGGGTCTATCCGCACGACGTGCGCGCAGATCACCACGCAACTGAGTCATCAATTGATGTACATATGCCTCGCACGACGTGCCTGTCGCATCCGTGCGGGCATGATGCGGGCACGTAATGCGAGTGCATTGGGACTTGCAAATACGTTCATTGAAATTGTAAAATCAAAAATAAAATTAATTTCTCACAACATTTTTATTGAAAATAGTAATATCACATTTATATATAAATAGTAAGATAGTATATAGATTAGGGTGCTTTCGAGGTGCTTTTTTTGAAACGACCATTTTTTTTTTGCAACTCCCCATTGAAAATCTATTGTTGTAGACGTCGAAAAGGGAATCCTGTCCAATTTTTAGCTCTTCATTCCAATTCCAGCACTCGCGCTTTTCTTTTCAAGTTTTCCCATGCTAAAAGCATGTAAACATTACGACTTTTTCTTTCGCCGCGCAAAACTCAGCCGCATTTCAATGGATTGTTCTTATCCTAGACTCATTCGACAGAGAATTTAGTGTTCTTCAAAAGTGCCATTGGTAGTTTGGCTGTGGTTTCAACCCTTTTCCCTTTTCGACGTCTACAAGATTTTCAATGGGGAGTTGCAAAAAAAAAAAAAATAGTCGTTTCAAAAAAAGCACCCTAATATAGATATTATATATCTATAGGGGAGAGCGGGGCAAAGAGGGCACCTCGGCCAAAAAAAAAGAAAAATTCTTGGAAAATTTTCGACTTTTTTTTTTTTCAAGAAAAATCGTTTCCCGAAGGAATTTAATTTTTTTGAAATTTAATTTTGAAAATTTGGCGGAGGTGCCCTCTTTGCCCCGCTCACCCCTATATATATTATTCCACGTTATACACAAATTTATAGGCGCATGTGACTTGAAAAAAAAAAAAAAAAAAAAAAAATTAAAATCACATTTTTGACTATCGCTTTGATATGTCGTTTGACGTAATATTTTTCTTCGATCCATAAAAATCCAATCAGTACTCGCAAATCATTTTTAATTTAACTCATGGTACGTCTATAGGTTATTTTCTGGATTATATAATATTATAGCTCATCAACATTTTAACATCCAATTTGATTATGTAATGATTATTTTAACTCTATAATATTATATTATAATATTATATATAATATCATATTATATTTACTGATGGTGCAGTGCGACGCACTACGCTCGCACTGAGATGCGTCTCATGTCGTGCAACGCATTACGCTCGCACTGAGATGCGCCTCATGTCGTGCGTGCGAAAATGCTGCGTTTTCGCACGCACAGCGTGCGTCGCACGGCGTGCGGGTAACGTGCGACGCACGATTGTTATCTGGGCAGTATTATTACCAAATTCAGGGTCAAATGTTTGTTACCAACCGACTTTATGCGAATTTCCTCATGTATACATTCAAAGACCTGTGTATCATTGACATTCCTCGCAATGACAAATTTATAGCAGATATGGTTTGTGATTTGCAGAAATTTTATGATGATTACTTCAAACCAGCCCTTCTTGAGAAATACTTGTTGAAGAATTACAGGCAGAGCTTCTTTGAATAAAATAAGAGCATCTCTGTTAAGGTTGTTAGCTTGTAAAAGCGGTTTCCGACAGATCTGTGTGAAATTTTACTGGTAGATAAGTTGAAACTGTTGCAGTTGCAGTGTGAAGACAGGATTTAATTTATTATTTATTTGAACTTTATTATTTATTAGAGCGACAACAATAATAAGATACATGGTGATACATGGCTTCTATACGTTATAACGGTCGTAGAGTTCGGCAACGAACAAGAACCAGAACTATATATATTATAGAGGGCTAAACTAGCTTATAGCTTCTTACTGTCTAACTTATGAGTTAGACTGTTGGCTTATTTTACTTTTTAACACTGGCCCTTAAGACAATAACTTTACCTAAAGTTTCACATGTTTAATCTTATACTAATTATCATTTTTCTATTTTAGGTTCACATGTCAGAGTATACCTAGACCTTTTGTTAATGATATGTGTTTAGGTCCATTTAGACCTTTCGTACAAATATCAGCTATCATCGCATTTGTAGGCATATATTCGAGAATGATTTCATTCTTTTCGATCATTTCCCTGATAAAATGGTAGCGGACATTTATGTGCTTAGTACGTGTGTGACATACCGGGTTGTTAGCAATCCTTTGTGCGCTTTGATTATCATTAAATAAAACTACTGCGCCCTGATCACCTATAATTTCGTATAGGAAATTCTTTAGATGAATTGCCTCTTTAGCAGCCTCGGACACTGAAATATACTCAGCTTCTGTTGAAGACAGAGCAGTTGTCTTTTGTTTTTTACAAGACCAAGATATAGCTGCATTAGCATATTTGAAAACATATCCGCTATATGATTTTCTATCTATTGGGTTGTTCGCCCTGTCGGAATCTGCGAAACCTGTGATTTTGTTACTCCCTTTTTTATAAACTAACTCTTTATCTTTGGTTCCTTTCAAGTACCTTATTACTCTCTTAACGGCTACCCAATGCTCCTTCGTGTGATTTACATTAAATTGACTCAGGTATGAAATAGCATAGGCAATATCGGGTCTAGAATTTACACAAAGGTACATTAATGACCCAATGGCGTTTTGGTACGGCACATCAATGTTTTCGTTTACATCTTTTGCAGCATCAAGTCTGACATTTGCATCCATAGGACTATTTACAGGCTTAGCATCTATCATTTCAAACTTATTTAGAATTTCTAGAATATAATGTTTTCGATTTATCCTTATTTCATGTTTTGACCTATTACGTGTAACTTGCATACCCAGACAGTGCGTTACTGGCCCTAGATCTTTCATTTTGAATCTATCATGCAACTGTTTCTTTAACAGTTGTGCTTCAGCCCTGTCATTGTAGAATAAGAAAAAATCGTCTACGTACAAGGCTATTATTACTCCGATTCCGTTATCAAGTTTCATATAAACGCATGGTTCATGCTTTGAATTTTTATATCCGAGCTTGATTAGAATATTGTGTGCCTTTATGTTCCAGTCTCGAGCTGCTTGTTTCAACCCATATATTGAGCGTTTGAGTAAGCAAACTTGATCCTCGTGTCCTTTGATGTCAAGTCCTTCGGGTATCGACATATAAATCTCTTCTTTTAGCTCGCCGTTTAGAAATGCTGTCCAAACATCTAGATGTTCTATCTCCAAGTTTTCTTCTGCTGCTAGAGCAAAAAGCATTCTCATGGATGAAAATCTAACAACGGGAGAGAATGTTTCATAGTAGTCAATACCGTAGTGCTGACTATAACCTTTGGCTACTAGCCTGGCTTTGTGACGGGTTATAATACCATTTGCATCCCTCTTAATTTTGTACACCCATTTACATTTTACTATTGGTTTATTGACAGGTCGAAGTCGCTTGATCTTTTTTCCAGATTGATTCTCCACCATCGATTTGAAATCTTCAAAGGTTTCTTTAACCTCGTCCTTTCTCTTTAGGAAGAACACGAAAACCTTTCTCGAGTGGTCATCTACAAAAGTAAGCATGTATTTTGCTCCACTCCAGGATCCCATTTGGAATGGTCCGCACAGGTCGCTGTGTAATAACTCCAGCTTCTCAGCTGCACGCTTCTTGGATCCCTTGAATTTTTTCTTAGTCATCTTACCCTTTAGGCATGATGTACAAGCGTCTTGTTCCTTTTTCTCTGTGTATTTGATGCCTGTAGCTAAGTTATTTTTTAATAGATTCATACTGACTTCGTTTAAATGTCCTAACCTATTATGCCATAGCTCCTGGCTGGGTTCCGCACTGGCTGTGTTTGCAAGTTCCCGTATGCTTGCGTCTAGACTATATACACCGTTAGAATTAACAGCTGTTACCATAACGTCGCCCTTAATACTACAATTTTCCGCATCATAAACCCTACAACCTGTTTTATCAAAAACAACAGTTAGTCCTTTTTCGACCATCTTACTAACTGATAGAAGGTTTGCGGAAAGATTTGGGACGTATAGGACGTCTGATATAGCACTTATATTATCTGAGTTAACGCTAATGGGAACATCGCCTACCCCACTGCTAAGAAGCTTACCGTTACCTGCTACTGTTATTTCATGACCTATACCAGAATGCTCAGAATAGTTTTGTAACCATTCTTTCTTGCAGGTCATGTGATTCGAAGCTCCTGAGTCCACGTACCAGCTGTCAGAATGAGTTTTTACCCCTAGCGCTGTCAGAAGTGCTCGGTCTTTACCCTTCTTCTCCTCGTTGGTAGTCTTCGGATCAGTCTTCGGTTCGTTGTTTGTGTTTTTCTTGGGACATTCAGGCTTTGAGTGACCCCACGCTCCACACGTCCAGCATCTAGGTTTTTTCGGTTTTTTCTTGTAGTTATTTTTCGAGAATAAGGCCAAGTCTCCTTTGTTCGAGTTGGTACCGCCTTTGTAGTTTTGATCTTGCAGCAACTTGGTTTTTATGTAATCGCTAGAGATTTCTATGTTCGAATTCTCCATCCCGCACGGAAATATATATATGCGAAAAATATATGCAACATATATGTCGCACTTATAACATATATGTGCGCAAAATCCAAAGATGTCGCATATATTATAACATATATGTACGCATTTGGGTAATTCTCCCGAGATACTCATTTTTCGGGGTGCAAAAAAAAAATTAAAAAAAAACGTTAATTTTCGCTTTTCAAAGTATCGATGACCTTTACTATGAATCAATAAGACATAATTACCACTTGGACAAACTCGCATTACTATTTTTTTTTTTTTTTTTTTTTTTTTCTTTTTAATTTACTTTTTGTGTTCAAACTCGCCGTTCTATCTTGCGGATTTTTTTTTTTTTTTTTTTTTCGGCCAGAGGAATGACGCCAGAGAAATGACGATTTTGACGATTTATTGTTCGCAATGTAACATGCGCGGTTTTTTAAACCTCAAAACGCGGTGATGACTTAGTGTTCAATAGTTTCACTTAAAAACATACACAAAGATTTAATTTAGTTGAAAATATATATTTTGACATTCGCCAGAGGAATGACGCTCCAACTTGTGACATCTACTCAAGCCACACTTTTTCGTAATAAAAAAGTCATAAGCATGAAAAATGAAACTTTGAAAAACTGTCAGCTCGGTCAATTAGATCTAGGACACACTGCTCTTGAACGCCCGGTTACTTACCGATACCTATTGCACTAATATCGACTCATTTCCAACGGCCCAGAGGAATGACGGAAAAACTGGTTACAAGATTTCGATTTTTATTGTGAGATATCTATGCTCATTTATTTTTTATGGATTTCGAAAGAAGGTTATAAATATTTTTTAGTTTGAGAAAATATTGATGATTTGCAATGTTTTTAATTTTAAGTACTTCTTGCGCCCGTTACAATATGGGAAGATGTGATGGTTACAGGCCAGAGGAATGACATTTAGGCGTCAAACATGGCAAAAAAACGATTAACAGGATTTACCAAAAAAATCTGTCCTGTAGCACTATCTCAAAATATCACGATCTAATAGATTCTGGAAAAAAAATCTAAAAAATCAGAGCGATTATTGAAAATAAACTCGGTTACCAGGAAAATGAGTATCTCGGGAGAATTACCCATTTACATATACGTATCCTATATGTTAGATGAATTTTACATAGTGTTGACATCTATGTCGACATCTATGTCGACATACATGTCGCTACATGTATGTTGACATTTATATCAAACTTATAAAAAATAAATGTTACTTATATTTTAGCGCAAAAAACAAATATGTCGCATATATTTTTCGCATATATATATTTCCGTGCGGGATTGTCATTATAATTAGGAATTTTTTCACTCGTTTTTTATTCCCAATCTTCAAGATCCAATGTCAATATCTAATTTCTGTGGAAATTTCATTCCTCTAATCACTTTTAATAGAAAAAATAACATCTCTCTGTTTTGAGGTCCTTACAGCGTAAAATTGCTGGACAAGTAAATAAAGTTTTTTGTCATTTCAAAATTATTATTTTCACGTCAAACTATGGTCATTCGATTCGTGGTACTTTTCCGCGTAATTTGATCACAAGATGAACTCCTATCTCTCTTTATATTAATAATTATTAATGATTTTGTTAACTCCGCGCGATACCGGTAATACCGCTCGGCCGGTGAGGGTAATATCGCTCGGCTGTATGCCAATATACCGCTCAGCATCTGACAGCGCATATTTACCGGCGGATTATCAAAATCACCTAAGTAAAACAAAATTATCATTTTTTTTTGTTGGAAATGTGTGTGACGACAAATGTTGAGACAATCAGAAACCAACTTTTGCGATGACAATGGTTGTGACATAGTATTAAATCCGTGAAATTAGTAAAAAAAATCGTAGTGAGGTTATGTGAATAATAATGACAATGATATCAATAATAATAATATTAATTTACTCTATTATTGTGTTATAATAACGTCTTCAGTGAAATTTAACATTGTGATGACAAATTTCATCCTTCATACCCGAGTTTACTATTTGACTACATATAGGTTAGGTCGGAACCCGAGTATTAGAGAGTGAGCGGTATTAAAATTGGGCCGAGCGGTATTACCCGCTGGAGGGTAAGACCGCTCACTTGCGTCTCGCGTTTCTTTTTTCGTAATTTTGTCAATTCTAAAGGAAATTACGGCTCTGAATTTTCAAAACGAAGAGTTAAATAGTTGCAGAAGCCATTACAATAGTCTTTTGCACTTCAAGTTGACGTTCAACACATAAAAATTAGCATTTTTTCTTAGGTGAGCGGTACTCCCATCCTCTCCCCTATGTCGCATATATTTTTCGCATATATATATTTCCGTGCGGGATTGTCATTATCATCGGCTGATAGTCGTTCGTTAAACCTTTTAACATTAGAACACCAAGCATCTCGTCGTCAAGGGGTCTCCCTATGGCACTGAGTTTTATAGCCCAAGCGGGTTAGCATTTCAAATAGAAAAAATTAAAAGTAGCAATTTTTCTTCGCGAATCGTCGGGGAGGGTCACTGAGAGTCTAAATCTCGATTTTCGGGAATCCTCCCCGTTTGCGTTGGCCGCCATCTTAAAATTAAGGGTGAATTTTCGTTTATCAAATAACTCGTTCATTTTCAATTTTACACTGAAAATGACAATAATAAAAGTTGTTGGAAATTACATTTTCCACAACTTTAGTCCTTATCATTTTTTCCCTAAAATCGATACTTTT
>OX031017.1:7302728-7527728 GCA_943736025.1 Tenthredo mesomela
AAATCTTTTTTGAATAATGCTAAAGTATCTGAGAAACCAGCAATCATTTCGAATTCTTTCAGCATATTATTATCAACGATGGCTCGAATTAATCGAGGTGTATCAAAACGAGCGTTATGGGCAACCATCAAACAATCCTGTAGTGACAATTTATTCAAAAATACACTCAACGCACGCAATGCATCATTAATACTAACAGTGTCCAGTTTTTTATTGCGAAAATACAATTCTCCCAGTTCTGTTGATAATCCATTGACTTTGGTTGCGTGTGGTGATATAGGTTGAATTGGCCTGACGTAAACATTGAATTCATCTTCCTCGCATCTGGCAGCAATTTGAAGAAGATCAGCATCAGCCTTCAAGCTTGATGTTTCTAAGTCAAAGTAAACGATGTTTGTTGTTTTCTTGTCATATATTTGTTCATTTTGTTCCAACAAATTTATATCCAGTGCTACCGTGTTCATACCACAATTTGGCTGATATTGTAAACCTTCAGATTTCTCTTTCGAAACTCGCTTTTTATCTCTAATTTCTTTCAGTTCATGCCGTCTTAATTTACTTGATCTTAGTTTGCTCCTCTCAGCCCTTCTTTGTCTATATTGATCAAACCTACGAGTCATTCTAGCGGTGTTGATTCCCACTGGTACGTTTAATATTCGTTGAACATTGAGGAGACTTTTTTCCCCATCATTTTTGGTTGTTATAGCATCTGCTACTCTAATATCACAACTTGAACTTCTACTCAAACAAACGTTCTTAGGCGCCTTATGTGCGATAATATTATTTACACTTTCATTACCCTGGCTTGAGGCAGCGACAGAAAATTTGTATGCGTTTTGAGCATATTTATCGAATAATGCTGATAATTCATCATACAGTTTTAAATCTTTCAATTTCACTTTTTGTGAATCAGGTTCAATCAATCGGTGACACCACTCACCACAATTTTCATGATAACTGAACAGATGATCAGTAATCTGCTTCAGAGTTACTTGTAGTTCAACACTTTTCCCTTTATTTTGAGAAATGGCGTATGTAAAGCATTTCTTTATGTGAGCAATGACACCTTTTCTATTCAACTCTTTGTTTTGCTTAGCTAATTCATATAAGTCATTCGAAAAATGTTTTACTAAGTGATTTTTGTCAGCTAACTTATGAATGGTAATATTTGGATTCTCTTTTCTAACGGAAGCTATTGTTGAGCTGTCCTCGTCTCCTATAACCACTCGTACTTGTAGACCTGTATCTTTTAAAATCTTGCTCCTCGTTATCAACTGTGCACCAGCATCGGCCTCCATTGCTTTAGCACTGCCTTTGAAATTGCATCTACAATCGTGATCATCTTGCTTATGACCTAAATCACAGTATTTACATGCTCTGTTTCTCGTGGCAAAGTCCAAAACTTTACCACTTAAAAATCCAATGACTGTGGAGTACCCATTGAGACTGTCATAACTGCGGCCATTCCCTCTTTTAGACCAGCCCATGTCATATGAGACTATAATACTTAGGATGTTTCCAACGGCAGAATCAAACGTTTTTACCGAATCTGGGTTGGATGAATCTTTTGATTGAACTGATGAATGCAAAGTTTGAAGTTCCGGATAAATATCTTGTACTATTTCATGTGGCCTACCGAAAATGGAAAGGAACGAATATTAAGAAAATTCATTTCTGAAAATTAACTTTCATAATAATGGATTGATATGAATAACAGTATAGTATTCATCATATTCTTTGCTTTATTATGACATTACAATATCAGTATGTAAATAGTAGTTTCCATTGGAAAAAATGAGTCGCTTATCTACAATAACAGTTCATTGGTATATCTTATCTTAGCATCTTGAAAAAATCACTGAATTGATAATATTTACAAATAGATTATGTTCACAATACAATTCGAAGAATTGAAAAATTGATAATTTGATTACGTATAAAATACTACATAATTGGAAAAACTATACAAACGTATACGATATAGAACATTTGATAGTTTTTCCTAAACTAATCACTTACAATGCTTTCACTGATAAATAGTCGTAACACTTAAAATTCTTACAATTGTTCGCTGAGCTTTTCAAGATTTTCTATCACAAGGCATCGCTCTTCTTCTGCAGCTCTTTTACAGCTTTCTTTTGCAGCAGTCTCAATTGACGCTCCGACAATTCCTTCATATCGTTTATAAGTATTATTAGACATAGCTGGCGCATCTAAACAAGCGAGTATCATATTCAAGCCTGTGCATCCAGAACCAGAATGAATAGCTCCTGTAAATTGACAAATTTTTTTGATCATTTGTAATGTGATAACGATAACAAAAGTGTGTTCATACAACTTATGATATTTGGAAAAAAAATATGAAATTTGGAAAAAAAATAGTTTTTTATTTTTCAAATGTGTAGAAAAGGTCCAAATGAAAACGGCCTACTTCACGTTGTATATAATGCTAGTATCTATGTATAGAAAAAAATTCAATATTCTGCCATGACAGTGTAGACGGAAGGAACTTTTTGCAGAAACTTTCCTTCGCTGCGCTGCAATATTATTCCCTTCCCTGCGCTGCAATATTATTCCCTTCCCTGCGCTGCAATATTATTTCCTTCGCTGCGCTGCAATATTCTTTACTTTGCTGCGCTGCAATATTCTTTACTTTGCTGCGCTGCAAAATTCTTTCCTTCGCTGCGCTGCAATATTCTTTCCTTCGCTTCGCTGCAAAAATCTTTTCTTCGCTGCGCTGCAATATTCTTTCCTTCGCTTCGCTGCAAAATTCTTTCCTTCGCTGCGCTGCAATATTCTTTCCTTCGCTGCGCTGCAAAATTCTTTCCTTCGCTGCGCTGCAATATTCTTTACTTCGCTTCGCTGCAATATTCTTTCCTTCGCTGCGCTGCAAAATTCTTTGAAAAATAAAAAACTATAAATAAAATGTATGGCAATAAACAATGAAAAGACAAGAAAAAACTCACCTAGTACAGCAGCCACATTGACATCTGCTATATTATTATTAGAAACCATGCCTGATGGTACGCGTGTTTTTATTTTACATAGTTTACAAGTCACATGGAAAACTGAATGTAGACCACGACGTTCTTCATAAACCGTATCTTCTAAACTAAGAATGGCTTGACACTCGCAGCACTTCAATTTTTTTCCCAACTCTAGTACATCAACTATGCGTCTACCAATACACACGTCTTTTCTAACCTCTTCATTTGAGGTTAATCGTCGTTTTTTAGCTGCATTCATGGCTGATAAAGATTTGTCCAAGTGTGCGATTTTTTTTTTCTTGGCGAATCTACCATTGTGTCGATACTGACTAGACATTTCTGTATAACATAGGGAATAGTGTGGACTAAATAACAAATTTGACAGCTGCTGTATTCACTAGCTCTCTCCTAGAGCTGTTGTCTCTTTCCCTCAAAGCGCAATGTTGCCAGCTTTTCGTCCACGCCGTGTCGTAGTAGTGTGAGTGTACACGTATATGACACACGGCACGAGAAAGTACAGTTACGTACCAAAAGTTTTCTTTAGAGAGGGGATACCGAAGCGTGCGCGGTATATGTTCAGCGCGCTCAAACTTTTGGCTTGGACGGTGGGTGGTGAACTACCTTAAGACTAAATCAAGAGTGCGGATGAGACTTGCCAAGCTGGTACTTAAGCCGTAGGGTGTCACCGCGAATTGATATGTCTTCCCCTCGTACATGAACGCAGTATATTTTCGTGAATCCTTATGTAATGGTACTTGCCAAAAACTCGCAGTTAGATCAAGGCTGGACATAACGGAATTGTTTCTGCACTTTTGAAACAAAACCTCAGTAGATTGCGCACAATCATGGTCAGGTACTATTAGCTTGTTAATGTAACGCGCATCTAATACCAATCGAATGTCGCCTGATTTTTGTAGCTACCACCACTATAGGGTTTATATATTCGCTGTATGAGCGCTCAATGATACCAAGATTTAACATTTTATCAATCTCTTCTCTGACTTTATCTCTGTGCATAATCGGCACTGGGTATGATCGTCTTACAAAAGGTCGATCTTCATATATTTTAATCTTATGTTCGTAAATAGTGACTCTACCAGGTATTTTCGAGAAAATGTCGCGATACTTTTTTAACAAGTTTGAAAAGGCGTTAATCTCACAAGCTTCTAGTGTCTGACATTCTGATAACTTGCTATTAATCTCATCATCGGTTAATCCCGGATTATGTCCAGACTGATGACGATTAATTTCTTCGATGTTTGAGATTGTCTCTTGTTCCCAGTTCGCGTTTTTATTCTCATTCGTTCTATTGATTTCAACTTGATCATGTTTTGCATTTATTTGAAATTGTAATTTATTTGAGTCTAAATCTAAGTCGGCTTTCCATTTATGTAAGGTGTCGATCCCTATGATGGCATCTTGCTTTAATCCGTGCACGATGAGAAGACATATCTCATCGGATGACGACCCGATCTTGATTCTGGCTAATATTTGCTCTTTCACCCGAGTAGGTTTGACCCCTAGCACTCCTGATATCTGAAAGTTCACTACAGGAAATTTAGCGCAGTCTGCCAAAGATGTCTTATGTCGATTGTACCAGCTATCCGACACGCACGTTACATGACTACCTGTGTCTATCAGAGCCTTTACTTCGACATTCTCAATGCGCAAAAGAACCTCCGGACATTGTACTAATGGTTGACCTTCTCCTGTATCCTCTTTAATAAGATAATTAAACGGGTTCTCGAATAAATTATTTTCTGTGTTGTTTTCATTTAACTCTACCGCCGAAATGCTTTGAATACGCTGTACTGGTGTCGGTAAGAATTCTTCTTCCAGTACAGCGCCTTCTAGTTTCCCGCATTAGTTGAACTTGAATCGTTTACCGACTGTTCATTATCCGTATTTACAACGGTCGCTTTTATTTGTCGATTTGTCCAATTTGACCTATTGCTGTCATGTTCGCTTTGTCCCGGTTGATGTCGCGTTTCATGCTCGTTGTTTGTTGGTTTGAAACTCTGACTAGTCATTTCATTCCGCCATGACACTTGTTTGTCTCGGTTTTCGTGCTGACGGTTGACGGTTTGATATTGTTTGTTCGTGTACGTAGTCTTCGGTCTTGGTGCGTTAGATCTACCACCGAACTGCATTTCGTCTAAAAATTCTAGTAATGCGTCGATGTCAACTATGTTGCGGCACCTAGCAGCTTCTACTATCGGTTCGTCGAAATGCCGCGTAAGGTTACGAACAATCTCCGTTTCTGACATGCACGGATCTAAACCCACGGCTGACGCGAATTTTCTATTTGCGTATTCAGACCACGTTACCCTCGCGTCTGGAATATAATACCCGAATTCAATATCTTTTTTTAATTCCCGCTGTGTTTCGATTCCCCAGTATCTTTTTAGAAATCGTTTTTTAAATTCTTCCCATGAATTGATTATGTCGCGACGCGCGATCCACCAATCCTTCGCATCTAAAGTGAGACTTTGCCACAATAGTTTTAGACAAATGTCATCGTGCCGAGCATCAATGAAGGTAAAGTACTCCTCAATTTCTTTTATATAATTTGCCGGTCTTTCCCAGCATTTTCCGGAGAATTGCGGCAGTCTAATATGTTTGGAAATTAAGCTATTGTAGTCACTTCCTTGATATGAATTGTTCGATTTTACTCGTCTAATTTCAGCGTTCACGCTAGTCCGGAAATTATCATGTTTTCTCTCGATTTCTGTCAATTTTTCTACATTTGTTTTTTGATGTTTCTCTATTTTTGTTTCTAAACAATTTAGACCGTCGCCAAACTCTTCTCTTATCGTTTCATGCTCTTTACTATATTGTTTTTGACTTTCTTCTAATTTTTCGTTGAATATTTCGCTATTAATATCTAGTTTCTTATCTAATGCTTCTAATTGTTTTCTATATTTTAACGATTGCTCTTCGAGCCTTTTTCTGAAATTTTCCTCGCACGATAATATATTATCGGTATTTACTGCTTTTGATTCGACGATTGTTCTTTCTAATTTAGCATATTTTTCATCTATCTTTTTATGAATTTTTTCCAGTGCTTCCATCACCGAAGACTGCTCGACGACCATCGGCCTTCGACGCTCTGTTTCTTTTTCTTTTCCTGTATCAATAAATTTTTTATCTAAAATTGCTGCGTCTTTTTCTTTATTATGCCGTCCTTGATTCCTATCACCTAACCCCAGCTCTGTAGCCGAACTGATGCCAGATCCCTTGTCCGCCATTTGCCTGGTTGTGACACCGGACTTTGACATAATCCGCAAAAGACTTTACTAGCAATGAAGTTAAGTTAAATAGTGCAAAGAAGTTAAGTTAAATTGAATAAATGACTCTAGATATTTGTTAAGTAAGTTTTTTTATTAAATATTGATTATAAAAGCCCCTCAGTTGGGCGCCAAATGTTACGTTTCGGTTCTTGAGCGTTACCTCAGGTAACGCGAACCGAGTGTAATTGTGAGTTCTTTGCTCGATTTTATATGTTCTAGACCTTTATATCAATAATTTAATGTTCCCTATTACGGACTTGAGTCGCCGAACAACTAAAGCCGCCTCCCCACAGACCTGAACACGTAAACGCGCTAAGGCTGCACTTTACCCACCTAACCTTTTGATTTTAGTTATGATAAAGTTAGTTTATCCCCAAATTCTCTAAACAATACAACCTGCTGTGCCAGACCTGAGTATGTCAGAGACTCACTAAGGCTATCTAGCGTTGGTTGGTTATACGGATGAAGAAGAACCTGGAAATGGCGGATAAGGGATCTGCATAGATTAACTTACTTTTAGATAATCAAGAAATTCAATTTATTTTTATTTTAACTTAAACTTACGGTTGCAACCTATACTTATCCTATATTTACAATGTTGCCTTATTTTCCTACAGTTTCAATTGACGTGCTATGTCGATTATATCTTTGATAAATTTGCTAAACGAGGTTATTTAATATTTGACTTTATTTGCTTTTATTTTATTTCTAATAATTTGTCTAAATAGAATATCTTTTTCTATGTTAATTTCTTTTATGATCTTTTAGAATCTATTGATTTTCTGTTGACTTGCGAATAGCAGAATTTAGAATTTTATTAAAGTGAAGCTACGAGTACGCAAGGCGCTGTGCCTATTGCGACTGATGAGTAAGAGTGTTGCGAGTCAACCCGGTGCTATATCGTAGAATTGCTGGTGCTGAGAGCTGTGTCTCGACTTATATACTCGCTGTGACGTCATGCGACTTGTCGCTCTCGTCGAATCTTCTAGATAGTTCGACGTTCGCAACGGCTGATGTTTGAATTGCTTACGGTCAGGCCTATGTTGTCTGATCCGTTACAATATACTACACTTATTATCGTCGAATATCACTGTCAGGCCTTTTCGGTCATTTTACTGACTGACAATAAATTGGCTGCAATATTGGGTACGTACATAACGTCCGTAATAGTTCTTTGAGTATCGTCTTTTAGAGTAACCTTAACCTCACCTGTACCTTCGCTTTTTAACTTTTGTTGATTCGCTACAGTAACTAATTTAGGTTGATTGTCCGAATACCTTGAAAACCAGTCTTTGCGCATGCTCATATGAGCAGTGCAGCCGGAATCTACGAACCAATCGTCTTCGTTGAAAGTAGTTGTCACAAGAGCAGTGGTCAATAAGAGATTTTCTTCGTCCTTCTTTGACGCATCTTGTTTCTTCTTCTTTCTCAACAGAGGGCATTTTGGTTTGATATGTCCTGGTTTGCTGCAATTATGACATATAATGGTCTTTTTTGCTGAATTTTTCACTGCAAACGCTGCATCATTCGAATTCCCAGAAGTTGTTTCATGTCTTCGGTAGTCCTCTTGCAATAGTCTCGTTTTAATAATTTTACTTGAAATTTTCGTATTAGTCGCTTCGATTCCCATCACGAGTAGATCGAACTCCACTGGGAGTCCACCTAATAATAGCATCGCAACTTCCTCATCGTCGACTGCGTGACCGATGTCTGCGAGTTGCTGTACTAGTGAAACGACACCATTTACATATTCGCTCATGCTTGTAAAGTTTTCATACTTTGTGCGGAGCAAGCATCTTAGGAGACTGAGTCGTCGGCAGAGTCCTTTGTTTTCAAAAGCTTTTTGTAGGTTATTCCAAGCTTCTTTAGAGGTTTCTGCACTTCTTACATGTGCGAAGCACGAGGGTTTAACACTTAGGAAAATTTTTGCCAAGGCTCGTTGTTCTCGCGTTGCATCATTGTCTGTTCCTTGAACGCAATTCCAGACTCCATCTAATATAAGCGCCATTTTCATTGTGAATTTCCAGTCATTATAGTTAGAAGTTCCTTCTAATTTGTCGATTGTAGGTCCAGTACCTCCAACGATTATAGGTGCTGGTGGTGTAGCCATTTTGTTCAATATTGTCCGCTCACAAATACTTCGTAGCTTACGAACTCCGAACAAAAATCACGGCACGCTACCGGCTAACCTCAAAAATAACTTGTGCAAAAATAATTCACTAAGAGCAATCGAAATACACTCAACTTCGCGATTATATGGATCAGGACTTTCCTGGGCCCATAACCTGTTTGAATTCAGGTAGAAAATAACTGGTATAATGTTCGATGTAACAGGATTAGGCGCTGGCGCTTGATTTCGATAATGATCACATGGTGTATGATCGCCATTACTTGTCCGATACTTGTCAAGGTTGCGTGAGCGTTTTCTCGATTTCCAGAGTTTCGGATTTGGAAAAAATAAATAAAAACAGTACTTTTCAGTACTAAAAAATTATAAATTCACCTAATATCTATAGCGTGTAATCGGTGTACGGGTGTTGTGACTTGTGCTATAACTATAAATACTTGTGCTATAACTATAACCTCAAAGTAAGTATTCAATCAAAATAGTAATATCTGTACTAAGCTTCTGCCGAACTGTGTGTGCGGTCGAAGTTTTTTTGCTTTTTGTTCACAGATTTTTGAATAAAACATAAAGGAAATATATAAAATATATCCAATATATTCAATATGAAAAGAAGAGATAGGAGTTCTGGTGTTGGCACTAAAGGATGCATTGGCCGGTCAAAAAAGAGGGCAAGAGTATTTGTACAGAAACAAACAACGCCTGATGAACAGGGTACTCAGGTTCCAACAGCTTCGGATAGAAAAATCAGTGGTAACTACGAGGCTAGCAATTCTGCTGGCTATAGGCTGTTTCACATTGAAACACTATTTCGTGCTCTGCGGGAGCATTTATCTTGCAAGACATGTGGTGGGTCGATAGTTATGACCGAAGTTAGCTTGAGAGGACTGGGTGGAACATACGGTATCTCTTGTGAAAATTGTGTCCAGCTAAAAACCTTCAAAAGTAGCCCTATGATTGATAATACACGAAGCGCGTATGAAATCAATAGGCGATCCATACTAGCGATGTGTTGTATTGGGCAAGGCTTGGACAGTTCAGCAAGATTTTGCGGAGTCATGGACTTGCCACCACCTATAAAACAGCCAACATACAATGTCATTGTGAGACATCTAGTGGAAGCTTCGTTGCAAGTTACCAATAGAGTCTTCCGACAAGCTGTCGAAAAAGAAATAGAAACTTCAGTGACACCTGAAGCTCGAGCCATCACTGTACAGTGCGATGGGACATGGCAGAAACGAGGCTTTAGATCACTCAACGGTGTTTGTACTGTCATTGGCAACGAAACAGGAAAGGTAGTAGACGTCGAGGTGCTTTCATCCAACTGCAACGCATGCATACGATGGAAAGGAAAGCAGACTGGTGAAGAATGACAGACTTGGTACGAGCAGCATAAGCCACACTGCCAGGCTAATCACACCGGCTGTGCCGGGGCAATGGAGGTACGTGGTATAGTCAGGATATTCCAGCGCTCCGAAGAGAAACATAACGCGAAGTACGTCAGCTACATTGGGGACGGCGATACCAAAAGTTACGCTGCCGTAGTGAAAGCAGAGCCTCACGGACCCGATGTAAAGATCAACAAAGTTGAATGCTGCGGACACGTCCAGAAAAGATTCGGAACCCAAATGCGCAAGCTGAAAGTGAAACTGCGGGGGCAGAAACTTTCTGATGGCAGACTCTTGGCCGGAAAGGGTAGGTTGACCGACGTGATCATAGATCAAATGCAGTCATATTACGGCAACGCTATCCGTAACAATGCAGGCTTCGTTGAAGATATGAGCAAGGCAATAGGGGAAATCTGGCACCATAAGTGTTCAACGGATGACAAGCCTCAGCATCATTTGTGCCCAAGCGGGGAAAATTCTTGGTGCCAATATAATAAGGCGGTCGCAAAAGGTACTGTGGCGGAATATAAACATAAGAGTTCGCTACCAGAGGCTGTAATGAAGACGATCAAGCCTGTTTTCCACAACTTGACGTCCCCAGAACTACTTACGCGCTGCATCGGAGGTAAGACTCAAAATGCAAACGAGTCTCTGAACAACGTCATCTGGAAATTTTGTCCAAAGAGGACTGACACTGGACACAATCTGGTGCGCATAGCAGCTAACCTGGGAGCTGTAACTTTTTCCAAAGGAGCCACAGGACTTCTGAAGATCATGACTGCGCTCAAAGTCAGTCCGGGAAACAATGCAAAGGCTCACTCAATTCAGGCAGATAAGTCACGCCTCGAGCAAGCTGAGCAACAAGCAGCTAAAAGTTCCCGTGAGACACGGATCGCCATGAGAAGGCTGCGGCTTGCGGACAATGAATCTGCGGAGGATGTAGCAGGACCTTCATATGCTGCGGGAGCTTTTTAAAGAAGTGAGTAAGAGAAAGAAGCATGTATGGAACAAAAAAATGTATAGAAAAAAGAGGTTCTGAGAAAATCGTTTGCAGATAGGAAAAAAAAATTAAATTTCCAACAAAAAAAAAACTGTTACGTCTGGGTATCACCACCCATACGTTCGCCCCACTTACCTCTGTCCTCTAACTCTTCGCACGCTCCCCCCTTTTTCCCTCTACATCTCTACGCCTCTACTCTTTTTATCTACTTGCTATCTGATCTGCGCGACTTCCTTTCCTACCTCTAGCAAATGTTCGTTGCACACGGCTTTGCCAAATGCAACGAGTCAGCAAAACATTTATCTTATTATCTTAACAACTACTCGACTTTACCTCTTTCACTTCACTTCTCAACTATACTTGTTACGGTATACACCTAACATAACGAGCCTCCTAAAATATAACCAATTACTAGAGGACCAAACATACATACCATATGAACCTAATACTATTGGATCTAAATAAAACGACTACTTAACTGATATAATTGTTCAATTACCAATCATCTACATCCCTCAGATATACGTTTGTATATAAAACAGGGCAAGACCCCAATTTAAGACATTACACTGGTGGCAGCGGTGGTCCCCCTGTTACTGAGGGTAATCGAAGTAAAGTGAACGAACGAAACCAATACTACGACAATATAAACTTCGAACTAAACAAATTGTGACATAAACCAGTGAACTAGTGAAAAGAACTCAAAAGACGCAAAACTAATATAAAAATCTAACTGAGACGGAAACATCAACCTACAACTTGTGAAACAAAACGTAGTTACCAAATATCGAGAAACTACACAGCCGAAAAACTCAAACAAACACGGAAGTTAACTCCCAATAAACACACTAACCTAAGAAACGTATAAGAATAGGAAGAATGTCCGGCCGAAAAAACGTATATTTCACGTATAAACGTATATATACGTGTTTATACGTGAAATATACGTTTTTCCGGCCGGACATTCTTCCTATTTTCATACGTTTATCGGGTTTTGTGTTTATTGGGCTATACTTCGCGGCAGAAGCCGAATTTCATCGACGAACCTCAAAGGCACCTCGCCCCCCAAAGGCTCATCTGAGCCCCACAAAGAGCGAACTCGCTCCAACGAGGTATTCCCTTGACGACCCCAAGACATCAACAATCACCACTTCGGAAACATGCTGAGAAAAATCACTATCATTCTACTCAGCATAAATTGCGGAACGTAAGCTAACTTAAAATATGTATACCATTTAAGACAAGTCATAAACCTTGCCAGAAACCATGTCCGACACAGAAATAGCATTCATGAACTTAAAACTCGCGGCTACACTGATCCCAACTTTTGATGGATCAAATATCACGGTAAAATCTTTCCTCAAAAAAGTCGAAAACACCAGATTACTCATAGCACCGCGAGATACGCTGCTATTCATTGCACTAGTACGATCAAAAATCGAAGGCCGTGCAGAAAGAGTACTCCCGCGAGATAGTCTCCTGACACTACAATCTATGAGAGACAATTTAAAACGCGCGTTTGAACCAAAACAAAGACTATCAGACGTGCAATGCGCTATAGCGTGTGCACGCCAAGAGAAAAACGAGACCGCATTAGAGTACGGAACCAGGATAGAAGAACTTGTAGATACGGCCATCGAGATTATAGATTCAAAAGAGACCCCCGAACATGCGACTATACTAACAAAAAACGTAGAAGAAAACGCTCTACGCGCATTCATAAAAGGTCTGTGTGACGCGCTAGAACAAAGGGTATTAAACGAGAAGCCAAGCACGCTGCGAGCGGCAGTCGATAAGGCGGCGAGCGCGGAAAGAATAGTATTAGAAAGGCAAAAACTTAGAGCGCAGACACCAAACGACAGGAAATCGAACGAAGTCAACCCAAAAACAAATGAACCAACCCGAAACCTTAGCAATAATAGCTCGAGACAAACACCGCCTCACGACCCGTCGCTAAACTGTAGGTTCTGCAAGCGTGTTGGGCACTCAATAGATAACTGTAGATCACGAGAGCGTACCGACAATCTATCTTGTACATATTGTAAACGTAAAGGTCATACGGTCGAAAGGTGCCGCACGCGAAACCACCAAAACCAACAAACACCCCAAAATCCTTCATTCTACCAATCAAACACTCCACAATACGCCCAACAAGCTCAGGCACACGACAGACCCCAATACAACAACTCTGGTCATCGACCAAACCAACCTAATAACGAAAGACGAAATAAACCAGACTCTGAACAGCCAAGATACGCACGCATAAACTTTACGAATGCAAATACTAGCTTCGCGAATACAGACAATTTCCCATCAGAATCGCAGACTTTAAACGAGTAACGGGACCACCATACGGACGCAACGCCGTCCCGAACTCTAGACATGCGTCCGAATATGTAAAAAGGATCTTTCTAGAATCACCGACTATTACTATTCAATCACCACAAATCATTGGCAACACCGGAACACTAATAGTAGATACCGGTGCGAATTTAAACCTAATAAAACAAAAGAGTATCACCCCAGACACTCGTATTGAACCAAGGGATAAACATTACATCTCGGGAATAACAGAAGGTTTCACAGTAACACTAGGTAGCATTAATCTAGAATTTGCCGGCACCTGCCACGAATTCCACCTGATAAGCAACGAATTTCCTATAAAAGAAGACGGGATCCTGAGCGCAGATTTCCTGCGACTCGAGGAAGCAACCATCTGTTTTAAAAACGACCAACTCCATTCACGAAACACGGGCGTTATCCCACTACGTTACAAAACCTCGAATAATAATATAAGAACATCCCGCATCCTCACAACGGCGGTAACACAAACACCTAAGATACATCTACACACGCCCCAACTCGTGAGACAGACAAGCACGCTCTTGGTCGACACCGGAGCTGACATAAACGTGATAAAACTCAACGCAGTCAAACCGAACATACGCTGTACCCCGACGGACAATACGCAGATAACCGGCACAACAGACGGTACTATAGAAACACTCGGAAGCGTCAACGTACAAATCGGCAATAGCTGGCACGTATTCCATCTAGTTGATAATTCCTTCCCGATAAAAGAAGACGGTATTTTGGGTACGAAATTCCTATATAATGAGAACGCCACAATTTCGTTCGGAACTAGTACAGTAACAACGGATAACTGTAAACCACTGAAAATACTAGACGAAAATATCATATCTATTCCTAGCCGAACTGGTAAAGTAATATCATTGAAAGTCGCCAACCCGACTTTGAAAATAGGGTTCATTGATAACATAGACCTCGGCCCCAGTATTTTTCTCGGTAAGGCCTTAGTCACGAACAGAAACGGTTTAGCATATGCCTACGCGATCAACTCCAGCGACACAGCTGTTGAGATAAGGAGGCCTGTAGTAACCTTAGAAGAAGTCGACGAACTCGGGGATACAAGACCCCAGCTGACCGACACAAGACTCACGAGCGTTCAATCAATCCTACTAACCAAGGCTCGCCAAACTAATACCAGTAACAACTCCCGTACGCTTCACTTCTCCCCTAACTATGACTCGAAACGTCTTAACACCCTTATGGAAAACCTTCGATTGAACCATTTAAATGACGAAGAAAAACAATCGATAACCGACCTTGCTATAAAATATAACCACCTTTTCTTCCTACCAGGCGACAAATTAAAACATACACAACTAGTCAGCCACACCATCCCTACCACAGATGAAATTCCAATCCACACAAAACAGTACCGATATCCTCAAATTCACAAAGAAGAGATAAATACACAAGTTGCCAAACTCCTCGATCAAGATATCATCAAACACTCTTCTCCACCGTATAACTCCCCAGTGTGGATAGTACCCAAGAAAACGGACGCCGCCGGCAATAAGAAATGGCGCATGGTCATAGACTTCCGAAAACTTAATGAAAAAACTGTCGGTGACGCTTATCCGCTACCCAACATAACAGACATTTTAGACCAATTAGGATCCGCCAAATACTTTTCTAAATTCGATTTAGCGTCAGGTTTCCACCAGATACCGATGCACCCTGATCACAGTCCAAAGACGGCCTTCTCAACCCCGCATGGCCACTACGAATATAACAGAATGCCCTTTGGCCTAAAAAATGCACCCTCGACCTTCCAACGCCTAATGGATCAGGTACTTTCCGGACTCCTAGGCAACGAAGTTTTCGTTTATCTGGACGACATAGTAATCTATCCGAGATCATTAGAAGAACATGCAATTAAATTCAAAAAACTTATGGAACGATTAGCCAATGCCGGATTAACCCTTCAGCCTGACAAATGCGAATTTCTACGCAAAGAGATAGCATATCTAGGCCACGTCATCACGAAAGACGGAGTAAAACCGGATCCAAACAAAATAGCAGCCGTCAAAAACTACCCTATCCCTACGAATCCTAAACAAATCAAACAATTCCTCGGACTGATCGGCTACTACCGCAGATTCATACCTAACTTATCAAAAATCGCAAAGCCCATAAACAACCTACTGAAGAAAAACAACCGATTCCTTTGGACGTCCGAACACCAATCTGCGTTCGAAACATTACGCGATAGCCTTTGTAACGAACCTATCTTACAGTACCCGGACTTTGAGAAACCATTTGTATTAACGACCGATGCTTCTAACTGTGCGGTGGGCGCGATTCTTAGCCAAGGCAAAATCGGTGAAGATTTACCGATCGCATACGCCTCGAGATCTCTCGAAAAGGCGGAAGTCAACTACTCAACGATCGATAAAGAACTCTTAGCAATCATCTTCGCCGTTAAACACTTCCGACCATACCTTTACGGACGAACATTCACACTCGTCACAGATCACAGACCACTAGTTTGGATAAACAATGTGAAAGACCCTACCTCACGACTGCTACGATGGCGCCTGACACTCGACGAATATTCTTACAACGTTATTTACATAAAAGGAAAGATGAATGCAAACGCAGATGCGCTATCCAGAAATCCACCACCCGACACAATCCATATCCTACCTCTTGATTCAAAACGCCTTAGAACCAACACAGAACCATCAGACGAAAAGAACAAAAAGGAAAAACTAACGCACCAATACCCGACACGTCCTCGACAAACCACAGACGAATCCACTAACCCTGCCCCGACCAAAAGAACAAAAAAACAAGAAACGCCAACTACGATAACGTCAACAACCTCGGACAGTTCAGATATGGAAGTTACCTATCAAAAACCTGAACCCCTTAAAAGACGAAGGACTACTGAGTGCTCTAGTAGCTCGCCCCCCGCCAAAAAGAAGGAAATTCACTTATCCGAGTTCGCCCATGACTCAACACCGCCAGAAGAAAACGACAATAAACGAACAAACTCTCCAGAAACCTGCCCGAGCGTTAAAAAGCCAAATAAACGTTATCGCGATACACAATCTTCAGGTAACCCAGCACCACGAGGCAAACCAAACGTAGATAATGACTCAGACTCTACGGACGACTCAGACACCCAGGTACACATCCGTCACAAACGCATGATCACGACTTCCCAATGAACACAGTTATGTGACAGCGATATCACGATTACGAAACCCCTGTTCCTTCGAACTCCAAAGTTACGTACCGTGTAACGTACATGTAACATACACGGACTCTAAAATGTCCGCCACAAGCCAATGTTACATTGATGTAACAGGTACAGACTTCGGATACAAACCGAATGCGTCCTGGATAGGTAATAGTGATGTCACGACAATACATAATTGTGACGTCGCGGTGACAGATTATTTATGTTACCCGCACAGCCTATTTACACGAAGCACATGGCGCGAAGTTACGTTACAGTTACAAATGCTGGCTACGTAGAAGTTATGTAACAGCTATGTAACAGCCATATAACCGAATATAACGTATAATATCACCTGTTCGTTACATGTAACGGTCAGGTAAGTTGTTATTTCCTACTCAAGCTTGTAAATATTACATAACAGTTACGTCTGTTATGTATTTGTTATATTGATGTTGCGTATACAATAACGCTGCATACATATAACTGATCGGTAATATAATGGTCTATTTCACAACAAATGTTACTATACTGCCACAAACTCAATTGCATGATATTTCGACTAGATCGAATATTCTGTAAAACAATGAAGTACTAGTCTCTACTACGGATTGAGTTACTTGGTTGATATCTGTAATTTGCTAATTTCACTCAGAAAATCGTCGAGTCTCATTAAAAAGAAAAGTTACTTCTATTGCGAGAAATGTTTTTCGGGCGAGGCGCTGCAGGCGGCCACCTCTCTAACTTCGGTCGCGCGGGGATTGGCATGCGGGTTAACAATGGTATATAAAAGTTATGATTTATTGTTACATACGCAATACCTATATGTTACATAACATTTATATTTCTGTAAGATAACATGTGCAATGTTATTTGTTAGACCGTGGTTATATAACCGTAACAGTTTGTGTTTGCTGGGATTAGGGTGGTTGAAAAAAAGTCGTTATTTTTTTTTTTCATTACGTGAAAAATGTTGATACATATAGTAAGAAAAAATGTTTTATCAATATGAGCTCTATAAATTATAATATTAAAAGGGAGCTCAAGCCATGTTTAGCTCAATTTCCTAATTGTACGTAAGGTGAGTCTTCGGTGAAATTCCGAAAAAAAAAAAAAACGATTTTTTCACAGCCGATGATTGTTTCAGCAAGATACTTTATACCTTGACATAAACCAGGAAGGTTAACCTGAACTCATATTGGATATGATATCTTATCTTTCTTATTTTTCTTTGATGAATTATTTCCAGAAAATTGTAGAGTATAATTTAGTACGTGTAGGTATTTGCGGACTATAAGGTATATGGGAAAGAATGGAACGCCTTACGCGATTTTTTTTCTTAATGTCTGATATGGGCTTGACGTACTACATCAACGTCCCGGCCTGATGTATAATAATGATGTCATATACCGATATTCCAAGTATATTATGCACCTGACATATAAACAATACGAAACATCGATAACACACAGTGACATTAGCTCGATATGTATAATTTATGTAACGGCGGTATCTGTTTGATACATGCACACATGTTGCGAACTGTTCATGTAACTTTGATAGAACCCACTACTACGTATAATGGTGATATAAGTTAGACATTCCACACCAACGTCTGTGTAACATCTAACTGTAACGTCGGTTACATGTGCCTGAGATGTAATTATATTACAAAACGCCGATGTATTACTGTTGTATTGACTTGCTATGTACAATTGATGCAACGCCAATCTCTAGTTGCTACGTATTGACTGCCACGTACCATCAATGTAACATTCAAGAAGCACACGGTTCTAGACGCTATTTAATATGGATATTACATACCATATCAACGTCTCTGAAACATTTCGTTGTTATGTGGCCCAGATATTTCAGGAATATCCGTGTACCAATTGAACGTCACACTAACGTCACAATTGCAATGTAGTATTCACCTTACATTGCAGCATACCTATGCTGTCAATGAAACGAGTGTGTTCACTGGGTTCGTCTAGCTCGAATCGACGAGTTCACAAAAAAGTTCGCAAACAAACCACAGGCGCGATTTTCACAAAAAAACCAACGAAAAGTAAACTCCCGTACATGCGTACGGACCGCAACACAAACGAGCAAAGCAAACCACCCAATGCTGAACCGGGAACGTCAAAAAATAATAAGCCAAGACATGCACCCTACATACGCAAAAGGGTTTATAAAAAACTCTCGGACACAAATTTTACCACAGACTCAGAATCAAGACCAACACCCACTAGATTCGATATAAGAAAACGAGAAGACTCACGCGACAGACTAGCCGGAACCTCCACCAACCAGAACCCAGAAGACAAACCCCCATACGGCCAATTCCTCCGAGATATGGAATTTCTACTTTTGACTTACAATAAACACATTACAGAAATAAACGCTGACATATTGAAACAAAAAGACAATCTAGCACACTGCATTTCAGCAGACTGTAAAGCTTCACTAGGTGTCGCGGATCAGATGGTGAAACAAGGACTGATACAACGTAAACAACTTCTAGCCATGAAACCCGAAGTGACAGACATTATTACAGTCACATACCCACGACGCATAATCTATAATTTGGTAACAAAAAAACATCACTACGACAAATTTACGAAGGAAGTCATGTACAAGATACTAGCCAAACTAAAAACAGCACTTATCAAAGAAGGAGTGAAATCAGTATCAATACCAAGATTAGGTTGCGGCCTAGACGAACTTAACTGGGACATAATTAGTCGTATGATCCATTATATATTCAAAGACGCAGACATTAAAATCACTATTTGTGTACACGAAAATCCGATATCCCACGGATCCACCCTCGAAATCAACGAACAACCTGACCCAGTAACAGTAACCCCACACCCGACGACAAAACATAACATCACTCCAGCAACGGAAGTAGATAACACTACCGATTACACGACGGACACAGACTACTCGTCAGATTCCGAAAACTTAAGATCAACAGAAAGCGACGACACCGACTCACCAATGGACACCTTAGATTCCCGAAACCTACGCAACAATGATTCTCCCACCCCAACCCCCACTGACACCCCACAACATACAGGCATTCGAGATAACGATACCAACGACACAACTAATGACTTCAACCATTTTATAAATAACCTTGATGAAATAATACCTGTAACTAACGTCAAGGAATCAAAGGACGAAATGTTCCTAATAAACGACAACTACGTTCACTGCGTTCCAGCGGACCACCCGTTAGATGACCCATTGGCAAAACAACTGATAGATAAGGGAATGCTGACCAAAAAAACGTTGACAATCCGAACACCACATAAACTAGAAATAGCCCTGACAAAATTCAGAGAAAGATCCATTCTCACACTTATAATCAAAAACAAACGCACAGACAAAGACAATCTGGAAGACTTTCATAACATACTCCTCAACTTGAGACGTATCCTAATATATAAAAATATAAACTCCTTCACCTTCACAAAAAACAACGTAGGGCTAGGTAGCTTTCAGTGGTCAACGATCAAAAAACTGTTTTATTACATCTTCGCGAATACCAATATCAAAATCACACTCTGCACCGAAGAAATTACCACGCCCGACGAAACGCTACGCCACGAAATAATCAAAGAAAACCACGAATCGCTAATTGGAGGACACCAAGGGGTAACAAAGACTTTTAACCGAATAAGAGAAAAATACGTTTGGCCAAATCGCAAAACTCAAATACAAAACTTTATCAAAGCTTGCGATAGCTGCCAAAGAAAAAAATTAGTCAGAATCAAGACCAAGTTACCGATGATAATCACAGATACACCAGCGGACGCTTTTGATAAAGTAGCACTCGACATTGTAGGGCCACTTCCTATCACGAAATCCAACAACCAATATCTGTTAACGATCCAATGCAACCTCACTAAATTCCTAGACGCAATACCACTCCCTAATGCTACTGCCCAAACAATAGGCATAGCTTTTGCCAGAGAATACATTACGCGCTACGGAGCTCCGCGAACAATACTGACGGACCAAGGACAGAACTTTATGAGTACTACAATCAAACAAATTAGTAAACTCTTCAAGATCAAACAAGTTCGAACAACTGCCTACCGCCCACAATCGAACGGATCACTAGAACGTAGTCACCTCGTACTCACCGAACATATCAAACACTACACAAACATTGGCAAAGACTGGGACGAATACATTCGCTTTGCAATCTTCTGCTACAACACAGCTAAACACGAAGGCACAAACTTCACCCCACACAATCTCATTTTCGGAAAAGAAGCACGCCTACCGACAGACAAAACACCAACCAATGCAACAACAAATACGTACAACACCTTCATTCTCGACCTAATAACAAATATGCACGACATACGAAAACAAGCGGCAACGAACCTAAAAGAAGCCAAACGGAAATCAAAAACATACTACGACAGGCTAATTAATCCACAAACCTTTGAAGCCGGACAAAAAGCCTTCCTATTAAACGAAACACGCTCAAAATTCGACGACCATTACAAAGGTCCGTACATTATCAAACAAATAATTGACAATATCAACGCAGAAATTTACATTACGCCGAACAGAACAAAAATAGTTCACCTAAACAAATTGAAGTTAGCACACACACGAGACTAACACGACAAATAATTACAGTTACGGCACGACACTCGAGAACGATGGAAACCAACCTTACACCTTGATACCGTTCACAACAAACCCGACCATACACAAAAACAAAACCCAAAAAACCCACCTCCCACACAGGACAACCGCAAAATCACACCCGCTGGAACCAATAAAATATTACGATTAAAAACGGGAAAGTTTTTCGCTACGCTCTTCTAATTTTAACGACAATATTATAACGTCATTAGACTTATATGCCAATTACTTATATATATACTTATTATAAACTTGAATAATGTAAGCTAGATTTTAAATACCTATATCATGTTAACCATATTATCATACCATTACCAACGCTTTCGAAATTGTAATCACTAACTTAGACATAAGCCTTTAAAATATAATTCAGACACCACATTAGGACACACAACCTTATATACCATTGTGAAAAGATCTAATCACCTACTTAGTTAGACATAAGCCTTTAGAATATAATTCAGACCTTAACATTAGGATAATAATACCTATTTGTAAACCTTAGATGATATTTAAATAACTGCGTTAACCCTTTGTGTCACACATTTTTTTTTTTTTTTTTTTTTTAACACCAAAAAAAGGTTGAACATTCGGTCGAAATTGCTCAGAAAATGGTGGAAACAGGTGGCACTCTCAGAGTGCCACCATGGCACAAAGGGTTAAAAGAAAACATACCGCTTGAATACAGGCGGTATGTTTCCTCTAACGGGGGGGGGGGGGGGGGGGGGGGGTTGTTACGTCTGGGTATCACCACCCATACGTAGGCCCATACCTCTGTCCTCTAACTCTTCACACGCTTCCCCCCTTTTTCCCTCTGCATCTCTACTCCTCTACATCTCTACGTCTCTACTCTTCTTATCTACTTGCTACCTGATCTCCGCGACTTCCCTTCCTACATTTTAGAAAACGCTCGTTGCACACGGCTCTGCCAAATGCAACGAGTCAGCTAAAACCTTTTACCTTACTATTCTAACAACTACTTGACTATCCTTCCTTCGACTCACTTCCCAACTATACTCGTTACAGTAGACACCTAGAATAACTAAATAACTTGGCCTACTAAATATAACTAAATACCACTCAGACCAATGTATCATACCTAAATAAAATATAATACTGTTCGTTTCAAATACAACCATTAATTCACCGCAACATAACTGTCCAATTACCTATCATCGATTTCCCTTGGTTATACCGTAGTATTTAGAACAGGGACAAGACCCCTTATAGAAGACATTACATATTTATTTTTTTTTTGTATTTTTTTTTTTTTTTTTTTTGTTTATACGAACTATCTGTATGATCAATGGATTTTTAAGCCGTTTAAGACGTGCCGAAATATTTATTTAACAAAAAAGTAGCCGAAAGTAATGTAAAATCAATACAAAAAAGTAAGCCTTTACAGGCACCCTGTCTAATTGAGATAAAGGGATCAATTTGGGGTCAAAGTTTTTTTTTTTTTTTTTACTTTCGAATGAAGGGTATGAATGAATCTGATTCCGAAATAGCTATATTAACGACCACCCTAATATACACCCGTTAAAAACAAAGAAACAATATTTTACCGGAACTAGAGTAGACCGTGAGCGAACCTATAGTGTGAATCGGCCCTAAGTAAATGCAACCCGATTGCACGAAATTCGGGGCAGCAGACTAATACCGGTTTTCAAGCTCGAGAGCGCTGTAGTGGGGGAACACTGTGAGCCCGTGAGGCGTGAGCGCTGAGGGTTGTGATTCTGCATTGAGCCAACTGATGCGTCTTAGTGATTTACAATTAGTCTAAACATAAACGTATCAAAGTGGTATAATATATGTGCACCATCGCCGGTCTACTACAAGACAAGCTTGCCCTAGAACAACATTTGGTAAGTACATAACTTTGCATAGTTATTCTCATAAATCAAACATAAGTGAAAATACTATTGAATAAAGCTAGTAATCTGATATTTCGTGTACAATTCTATATCAAAAATGAAAGAACAAAAGTCGGCCGTGTCACCAACCCCTCGTTTTATTTACGTTCAAAATACGCATTAAAACGTAATAATACGTTTAATTTCCGTTAAAAAGACGTGTACGGTGCCGACTGCCCTAACTATTCATACGGGATATTATTTTTTCTCAAAATATAAAGACACGAGTTCTATATGCGGATATGGTATCAAAACAGATTTTTTGTAACACATGCACGATTTTTGCGTTTTTTTTACCCATTAAGCGGGCCTAAAGTGACGGTTTTCAGACGAGCGGGCGTTTTCAGTTTTTATTTGCCCGCTCAAACGAGCAGCGGGCGTTTTTAGTTTTTATTTGCCCGCTAAATCGAGCAGCGGGCGTTTTCAGTTTTTATTTGCCCGCTAAACCGAGCAGCGGGCGTTTTTGGTTTTTATTTGCCCGCTTATGCTCGAGTAGCGGGCAAATAAAAAGTGAAAACGCCCGCTGCTCGAGCATAAGCGGGCAAATAAAAACTAAAAACGCCCGCTAAATTATTTTTCAATATTTTCATGAAAATTATCAACAATGATGAAAAAACGCGAAAATCGTGCTGTTACAAAAAATATGGTGTGCACCAGGGCTAAGTGGGCTTTTTGACCTTGTGTGGTTGCAGTACTCGTCTTCGGCTCGCCGACGCACTCGTCTTCGACTCGTGCTACCTCGCCTCTGACTCGTACTGCAAACTCCACACTCGGTCTAAAAAAGCCCACTTTACGCCCTTGGTACACAATATACTATATCTTGTTTCGGACTCGTTCTCACATTACTAAATCGGAACGCTTGGCCAGATGACGTGATCGTGCATTGTATAGTTGTAGCGGCCCAGCAGCCCGTAAGTTCTGGCGCGTTCGCTTTTACTTAATAGTTAATACTATCTAACGGAAAAGTTGAGCAGCCATCATTTCCATATTTAAGATAAAAGAACAAAGGTCGGCCGTGTTACCAACCCCTCGTTTTACTTACGTTCGAAATGCGTATTGAAACGTAATGATACGTTTAATTTGGGTTAAAAAAACGTACGATTCCAACTGGCCTAACTTTTTATACGGGATATTATTTTTTCTCGGAATATGAAGACACGAGGTGGATATGGTATCGAAACTATTAAATCAGATCCATCTACCAGGCATAGACTCGTGCTGAAAAATGACCGTTTGCCAGCGCACAGATTTCATGCCTGAATCTATTAATTGTGGTATGGTGTAGTGAGAACCAGTTATAAAATTTCGATGAGAATTAATATTTGTTAATCAAATATGCGCTAAATGCGAATTATTTCTGATGTCATTAAAACTAGCATGTCTTTAGAATAAACTCATTTTTTATTCGTGTGGAAGATGAGCCGTTATGCATTTATGTCTCCTCATTTTGTACTATATTGCTTTTTTAGATTTCACGGATTCGTAAACATGAGACATACAAAATGCATATCTAGATCCATGAACACTATATTTATTACAATATCACCGTACTAACTTTTTCCTCAAAAAACAGAAATTTCCACATTATATATAATAACGGATTTTCACCAAAGAATATTTTGAAATTTCAAGTACAACATGTATTCAGGTCGTAAAATTATCAGTAAACGTCATTCGCGAAGAAAAAGAGCACTTAACGTATACAAGATAATGTCTTCGATTCACCAATCAGACGACGAAAGTAGTCGATTTCAAAGAAACATCGAGGATGTTCCCGGGCGTTATTTCACTGAATCCAGTAGAAATGTATCACCCGATACTATCTGTGCTAATGAGCCATGTAGTCCGTATTCACCTGTTGAATCTGAAGATTTATATCTCGGAACACAATCAGAACCTATGCGGATTCAACAGCACAATAATGTTGATGATACTTATGCATTGTACGATACCGAAAGCAGTGAGGCCAGTGCAACCACTATTGATGAAAGTCATACCCACGAAGAATCATTCGCATTCTCAGTTGATAAAGTAGAGTTCGTTACAAATTTACGGAAAATAGTGTATGACGGCAATATAACGCAAACATCAGTAAATGCATTACTACGATTAATAAAACCGGCCTATTCTTTTCTACCAAACGATGCTCGAAGTTTATTATGCACTCCTCGGAAAACAGAAATAGTCACTCTCGAAAACGGCGGAATGTGTTATTTTGGCATAAAAAGATGCTTGATTCGTAAACTAAAAGGCGGTCTTATAAAACCAACACAAAATATCACATTAAACTTCAATATTGACGGCTTACCTTTATTTAAAAGTAGTACTACGGAACTATGGCCTATCTTAGGAAATAGCGATGCTTTCAAAAATAAAACACCGTGCATGATTGCTGCATTCTGCGGTATTGGCAAGCCGCAACCCCTTGAGCAGTATCTTGATGCATTCATTGATGAATTAATATTCTTACGAGATAGTGGATTCCAATATGATGGACAGACGTATTATGTTAGCGTAGGATATTTTGCATGTGATGCACCTGCTAGGGCCATGTTAAAAATGATTAAGGGCCACACAAGCCGATACGGTTGCGAACGTTGTGTTATCAAGTAAAAAACAGAAGACCGGAAGTTATTTTACCCTGTCAATCGGATAGGCGTCGATAGATTACGATTGGACAGCGATTATTTGGCAGAAGATGTCGATTCTCGTCACATGAAGGGAAAATCTCCCTTGCTTCGCCTGAAAATAGGTCTGGAATCGCAATTCATATTAGATTCCCTACATTTAATATACTTTGGAGCGATGAAAAGATTGCTTGTGAAGCGATGGGTCGAGGGAGATCGAAATTGCAAGCTTTCACGTCAAAATCTAGCTTCCATTGATTATAATATACAAATTATACGGCCATACGTAACAGCAGACTTCGGTCGAAAACCTCGTAGCTTATGTAATCTCAAACGGTGGAAAGCCACCGAGTTTAGATTTTTTTTACTCTACGCTGGTCCGGTGATTATATTTGATATTCTCAATGACGTCAAATATCGTCACTTTTTGTTACTCCATGCTGCGATTACAATTTTGTCGAAAAAGTCCTTGATTTCTTCTCATATTAATGTAGCAAGGCAAGCAATAAAACAGTTCGTCATACAGTCTGCTGATATATATGGTCGATTTTTTGTTGTCTACAATATTCACTCTTTACTGCACATCTGTGATGATGTGGAAAAATACGGGCCATTAGAATCCTACAGTACTTTTCCGTTCGAGAGTTATCTTAATCAGATTAAACGACGTGTTCGTTCCAAGAAGTTACCTCTTCAACAAATAAGTAACAGGGTTGCAGAGTTGGAAAATATGGATGCTGAATTTGAGGATTTGACCGCGGACTTTATTCCTAGGCAAGTTCGGTACCCACACCCGAACGTCAATGACTACTTCGAATGTGAGTCGCTTACTCGTGGCAATTTTAAAATAACAACAAAACGTCCAGACAATGTCGTGGCAGTTGGTTGATCGATGTACGTTATCAAGAAAATCTTATGTATTGACGGAAGATATAAATGCATCGGTACTCCATTCAAATATGTACATAGTTTATATCGTTATCCAATACGCTCGTTTGAATTGGGAATTTATTTCGCGAAAAGTTTTGGTCATTCCACCACTTTTTTCGTTGATGAAATAATAAATAAATGTATGCGGTTTCCTTTCAAAGACGGATTTGCAATTTTCCCTTTACTTCATTATTGAGGAGACTGATGATTGATTACACAAAAATGCCACAAATTCATTAACATACAAATTTTTTAATCATCTGATTGACGTAATAATAGCTATTTATGTATCAAGTCCGAAAAGTGTCACAATCCGGTATGGGTAATTTCTAATATGAGCCGATCGAGTGTGCTGTGTCACACGAGTTCTTCTGTGACACAGCAGACTCAGAGGCGAATTTTGGAAATTACCCATACCGGATTTGACACTTCTCGGACTTGGCACATACAATATTTTATGCGATCCGTTTGAAAGTTCACTTTTTGGAAAATCGGTGTTATACTCACTTTAGTTTCTAAAATCACTGGTGTTATTGCATCTTTCTGTATCAAAACGTTTAGACTCAGACATTTGACATTTTCAGACATTTTGGTTTATAATGTGTGAACGTAGTAAAAAATAACCCGACTATGTTTATTTTGATGAAACATATTCAGAACGTCTTGCAATTATATTATGCATTTGATGAGATCGGTGAATTGAAATACAAGTGTTCATTCTTCTTTTTGTGTATATATTGTAACGAATCAGGCAACCCAGGCCTGACCGTTAGCATTCAAACATCAGCCGTTGCGAACGTCGAGAACAGTCTAGAACGATCGACAGCAGCGACGTGCTGAGTGACGTCACGACTAGTATAAAAGTCGAGGCGCCGCTCAGCTCACCAGCTATTCAGAGGCACAGCGCCTGATAGACTCAACAGCAATTCAATGGTATAGCACCTGATTGACTCATTACGCTCTTATTGTTCGGACACTAAAGGCATAGCGCCTAGTGATCCATTAGAATCACTTTATCACTTCAAATATAATTTATCAAAATCACTAGTTCAAATAGAATCAAAAATATAGAAAATCAAAAATAAAAGATAACAGCGTAAACTAAGAAAATAGAGAAATTAAGAAATATCATTATATTGAATAAAACGGACAAAGAAAAAGTCACATTGAATAAAAACCTTGTATAACAAGTAAGTAGTTATTAGGCGACATTGTAAAATATAAAATAGGGTTGCAACAGTAGGTTTAGTTAATTGAATAAATAGATTTTTGGTTATTATAAAACAGCAATTTACTCAGATGTCAAACCCCTTCCTCCGCCATTTCCAGGTTATAGTTTAAATCTTAACGGAAAGCTAGATACAGCCTTGGTGGATCTCCGATCTACCCAGGTCTGGCACAGCTATTATTTGGGAATAAATTAACTTCATTAAATTAATATTCAACAGTTAAGAGGGTAGAGTGCAGCCTTAGTGCGTTATCGTACTCAGGTCTGTGGGGAGGCGGCTTCAGCTACACGGTAGTTCAAGTCCGTAATAGGCACGGCTAATAATTAATAGTAGAAGTCTCAAATAAAAATATAAATCGAGTAAAGAAAACACAATAACCAACCGGCTCGCGTCACCTTCAGTGACGCTCACTGTCCGAAAAGTTACAATATGTATTGTTCACTATACGTTTCCATCCATACGCACAGTATTGAAGAAATATGTATGCTGTCCTGGAATTTTTGAACGGGCAGGAAAAGGAATGCGCAATAGTTCCATTGCTGTGGCTGGTTGATAATCAGAAAAAATGCTACTGGCCGAAAACCAAGAATGAAAAAACGTTCAGAAAGCTTGTCAAGGAATGTACACCTTATCAGAACAACTGGCCGAAATGCTCTGTTCATAGACTATTAGAAACACAAGGTACACAATAGAAATTACTAGAAAAAGTAATGCAATTATTGTTATAATGTATTGTTATGGGTATATGACTGGTCGAACAATCTAATACCAAGCTGTCGTATATAATGAAGATAAATATTCACATATTTACTGTGGTGGTATATTAGTTTACGTTAAACATTTTCCGGTTTCTGATTCATTGAAATGAAAAATTGAAAAATTGATTCGAATAGCTGTAAAATCACGATACGTAAAAACCATCTTCGGATTCGAATTCAGCGCGCCAAAAAACATATAGAAAGAATATCAACAAAATTTTATTCCTTCAATACCATAGAAGTGCTATCAATAAAAAGCCTACCTATCGATTTTTCCATCTTGGAATAAATATGAAAACATTCGTTATATTTTTTAGAAATTTCGTGAATTTTTTCAGATTTTTTAGAAGTGGCGTTCTTATTTTACCTTTAGAGTCGATTTAAAAATAACCTAATAATAGAAAAAATCTGAAAAAAATCTGGAGTGTCTTTTTGAGGTAGATTAACCATATAAAAAATCGCGGACCAAATCGGAAAGCTCGAGGTCACGGGCTGGTCGAGTGAGCATGGAATGCCCCATATATACATATAAGTATAATTATACCATCAGAAACCGGAAAATGTATATAAATATATATATATATAGGGCTATCCACGTCAACTCGACGCACGGCTCGAAGACCTCAACATCTCCGATTTGATTTTTAATTTCATATGTTATTTCTCCATGTCTGGAGAACGTTCCAAATTTTTTCTGGATTTTTCAAATTGACGCTTTTGGAGCTATGATTTTTTTCATCCATAAAAAAAGGACCTTTTTCAAAATTCTGAAAAAAATCCAAAAAATCCTGTTGATATATGGATATATGGATTGTTTTACGGTTTGTGAATAGAATTCATCTGTTCTGAATTTTGTTTCAGCTGATTATGAAACTGCTATGGAACGATTAAATCATATTTTGGATCACGGTACTTCAGAAGATGGAGGATCAACTATCAATGCCGTCACAATGAAGTCAACTGTTTGTCACGCTGAAAGCAATACTTCTTCGTCTGACCATGAGAACTCCGAAGTCGAAACACGGAAGAAACGAAAGCATAAGAGCCGTAGGCACGGGGAACCGAAGAAGAAAAAGAAGAGTAAGCGCAACAAAGTCCGAAGAGAGAGCTCTCTTGAATCCTCCCGTAGTAGTGATGATAAAGACCGAGAATATTCAAATCCGGCATTGGACCCATGCAATAATATCAGCATCAGCAATTCGTCCCTATCTTGCCGTACCTTGGCAGTTATGAATGGTATTCAGAAAGAAGGTTCACCTTTATCTATTACCCCGAGAGCTTCTCAAATCTTGTATAGGAATTCAATAGATTATCGCACTACTCCTAGTCGCAACAGTCTACAAAACCTCACTGAGAATGAGTCAAGTTTGGTTATTCCTTCTTCATCCAACATGCGCCTATCAATACCGATTACTCCGAGTCGCGACAGTCTACAAAACCTCACTGAGAATGAGTCACGTTTGGTTATTCCTTCTTCATCCAACATGCGCCCATCAATACCGATTACTCCTAGTCGCAACAGTCTACAAAACCTCACTGAGGATGAGTCAAGTTTGGTTATTCCTTCTTCATCCAACATGCGCCCATCAATACCGATTACTCCGAATCGCGACAATCTACAAAACCTCACTGAGAATGAGTCAAGTTTGGTTATTCCTTCTTCATCCAACATGCGCCCATCAATACCGATTACTCCGAATCGCGACAATCTACAAAACCTCACTGAGAATGAGTCAAGTTTGGTTCGTCCTTCTTCATCCAACATGCGCCCATCAATACCGGCTACTCCCGGAATGAACGTATTAAGGTAGTAGTCTCGCTACAATCGTTATTAGATTAATCCTTGATTTTGAAATATATATGAGTTTATGTGATGAACTTTTATATAAACCTAAGTATTTGGTACCTTACCGGAGATTTCAAGAAGTAATGATAAGTCGAAAATGGCAAAATTAACTCGGCGTCTTATGGGAAAACTGTTCCGCCAACATTGTGATTGCCGAATTCATCCCCCTATTGATTAGATAACGTTAATAATAAAGTAATCATAATCTATCGACCACCATGAAGTAGTTGATCATAATCTGCCGATCATAACCAAATCAAATCAGCAGTAGTAAATTATTTATAATCATAAATCATAAAATTCGAATTTGTATCCGTGAAGTTTAAATCGACCAAAGACTTATGCAATACAGAAAACCTTTTTTATCATTCTGTTTTATTTCGAAGATTGATAAGCGGTCATTTGACCACAGCGTAGCGAGACTCCTACCTTAACCCAGCCTGTGAACAATTTAACGTTCCAAGAAACCGTCTTGAAGGCATTCGAATTAATGAATGAGAAGCAGGATCAGGGACAGTTAATGCTGACGCAAATTCTGATAGCATTGGAATCTTCATCAGAATCAAATAGCAAACCTGATGGGTTACCCGACTTCCCGCTGAAAGACATGAATTCGTTTGAGGCATATGAAAAAATGCTCAATTCAGAAGTGCATTCAAAATACCTCGTAAGTACAATAATTATTACACATAAATATGATTTCAACATAACTTATGAAATGCTCGTTGAATTATGCGTATTTCGAGTATTTAATTATCACTGTGTTCTTAAGCAAAAATACGATATCAGTCTTGAATGATTCAAATCCTAGTCGAATGATGGTTAATGGCAATAAATAATAATAAAAATGATGGTGATGATATTAATACAGATAATGATCTTAAAAACTATGGCGTAAATGACATAATACGCGTATATGGCGTAATATATATATTGTAACGTATCCAGCGCTCACACATAGCCAGATCACACGGACAAGGAGACGAACACCACCTTGCCGATCAGCAAGCGTCACGTGACGGAAATATTTGGTATATAAGGCGGTGCGCGACACACGACGTTTAGCGTTAGTTGAGCCATAGCGGTCGGCACGTCTCATCAAGACATTATTACTTCGCCAGTCTGCCAGAGCGGCGACTGAGCATTAAATTCATTTATTCAAAACTTTCGATTTATTTAGCTAAAACAGCAGTAAAATCATTAAATTCAAAGAAAAATTCAATTCGAATAAAGATTAAAGCAATTTTATATCGTAAAGAATACAAACAAACAAATAAATTCAAATCACAAAACTCATAAGAAAGACAAAAGATCTATTGACAAAAATCGCACTAGAATCTAAACTCGAAGAGAAAACAAACAATCAAATCAAGTCATTCAAACGAAACTCACAAAAACAAAACAGAAACGCTCATAGTATTAAGGTTAGGATAAAGTAGAATAAGTAAGGAATAAGAAATTGAAGGTTTATAACTAATTAAAATTCACTGATGATTTATTAATTAAACAATTTGCACACGACCAGATGATCAGCAATTTAGTAGAAAACTAGGAATCTGTTCTTTATTTTCCATCTTCCTCGTTTCCATCATTTAATCATTTCTTTTCAGGTAAAATCGTTATTAGCTAGAAAACAGCTTCGGTGTTGAAGTTTGGTAGCTACGATAGTGTTCAATCATTATCTTAGTCTGGAAAACTTCGACATCCCAAGTCTGTAAAACACAGCTTCGGCGCGTCTGACCGAACAGCTACGATAATACCAAAAGTATTATCCTAGTCTTGCAGGTTGGACAAGTCCCAAGTCTGTAGGGAGTCAGCTCTGGTAGAGTAAAATCTATCCGAGTCTGCATTAGGGTATTTAAGGGTTTTTCAACATTCACCCAAGAGGAGCTCCAAAACATCACACCCGTGACAAAGAATTCACGCGGACTAGCTTAATTCCTCTGGCCTTCAGCTGGAGGAACATAAGCAGAGAAAGTTACAATATATATATATATTAGACTGTGTCAAAAAAAACCGACATCTTCTTTTTGTTCGGGCCCTTTCGAAAATAGTTAGTGCTTAATATGAAGAAAATTGTCCCCAAAGCTTAGCTATGTAGCTCGAACACAGAATTAGCGCATTTGAAAATAAGATTTCCCATGTATTTCAAATGGCAAAATTTGTTTATCTTAGTTTTATTTTTATAATTCTCTTTATTCAACTGATAAGAATAAAGTGAATATACGGTTTTGAAGGGAAAAAAATTTCTGAGAAAATGCATGAAAAAAAAATGTTCAATTAATTTGTCGAAAAGTAAGTAGTAATCAAATATACATATGACTTTTAAACCACTGTAACTCGTTAACGGTTCAATCGAGCAACTTGGGCCAAAGGACTATTTTTGTAGATCATAAAATTCTCTACAAAACCGTATATCCACTTTATTCTTATCAGTTGAATGAAGAGAGTTATAAAAATAAAACTAGGATAAACAAATTTTGCCATTTGAAATACATGGAAAATCTTATTTTCAAATGCGCTAATTCTGTGCTCAAGCTACATAGCTGAGCTTTGGGGACAAATTTCTTTATATTAAGCACTAACTATTTTCGAAAGGGCCCGAACAAAAAGAAGATGTCGTTTTTTTTTTGACACAGTCTAATATATATATCTCTCTATATTATAAAAATCTCTCGCCGCGGCCGTCGCCGTGTCAGCAAAGAAACAAAAGAACAACGAAACAAAAGAACAACGAAACAAAAGAACAACGAAACAAAAGAACAACGAAACAAAAGAACAACGAAACAAAGGAATTCTGGGAAAAACCCAGAAACAAACGAACAAAGAAACAAAAGACATTCTTTTGTTTATGGGTTTTTCCCAGAATTCCTTTGTTTCGTTGTTCTTTTGTTTCGTTGTTCTTTTGTTTCTTTGTTCTTTTGTTTCTGGGTTTTTCCCAGAGTTCCCGGGTTTTCCCCAGAATTCCTTTGTTTCGTTGTTCTTTTGTTTCGTTGCTCTTTTGTTTCTGGGTTTTTCCCAGAATTCCTGGGTTTTCCCTAGAATTCCTTTGTTCTTTTGTTTCTTTGTTCTTTTGTTCCCCCATACATTTTCAAGGTCAAAGGTCAAAGGTCAAAGGTCCCGGGTTTTCCCCATAGATTTTCAAGGTCAAAGGTCAAAGCTCCTGGGTTTTCCCAAATTTCCTGGGTTTTCCCCATCGATTTTCAAGGTCAAAGATAAGAGCTCCTGGGTTTTTCCCATCGATTTTCAAGGTCAAAGGTCCAAAGGCCAAAGGTCCTGGGTTTTCCCCAGAATTCCTAGGTTTTCCCCATAGATTTTCAGGGTGAAAGGTCAAAGGTCCGGGGTTTTCCCCACAATTCCTGGGTTTTCCATAGATTTTTAAGGTCACAGGTGTAAGGTAGATAGGTTGTCGGTTTAAAGAAAAAACCGAATTGCTTTACCATCCGGAAAACCAAATTCATTCAGATTCGCTCGGTGTATAGTGAAATATAAAGGAAACAACCACTGATTAATATTATAACTGGATAGCCGATCGTGTATGACATATAAGCTGAGCAGTGAGGCCAGTTAAGTGTCCTTTTTTTTTACGCTATAGATCTATATTAGATATAGTAGATCAGGATTATCCACTGATAGTAATGAATAATAAATAGTGAATAATCTTGAAATTATTAAAAATCACTCCTACTCTTTGTAAAATAAATACTATTATGATAATACAATTATAATGTATGTTAATCTTTATTTTATAGTAAATTGAAAAATCAGTAAATATAGATAGATAAGTAGATAATATCATACAGTTATAATATACATCAATGTTTATTTGCGATCGCAATTTAACATAATAATTTTAACAAATAATCACATTTTAACTTACTTAATTATTTTTTTATTTTAACAAAACTAATTAATTAATTAATTAATTAATTAAGTAATTAATTAATCAGAAACTATAAAAATGATCACACTAAGTAAATAATAGATCTGTATAGATCAGGATTATCCACTGATCCCTTCAGTAAAAAAGAGATTGTAACGGAACTTCCGTCACCGCGAAATGCGCGCTACGCAATGCGCAGGCAAAGAGCAACGCGGGGTTTTTGTTTGAAAAAAAATATCCTGTCAAAACTGTCAAATCAGCGTGTTGTCGATGCAAAGCAGCTGAATAAAAACAGCTCAAGCAGAAAAGATTCGTTAAATAATATAACATCTATACAAATAATATGTATATTATACTGTAATACGTGATATAATATCTCTATATTATCTACGCGTCATTGTCGGTGATATCTTCTTCTTCTTCTTCTTTATCCGTCTGGCATTGTCGGTGATATCCATCAGGTCGGAATTGCAACATATCAGGTACGTAACCCAAAACTGTTAGATTCGTTAAAAATAAAATATGAATAAAAATTCTCATTCAAGACTTCAGAGTCGATCGAAGTACAGAATACAACTTTTGTATTTACAGTGCTCCCTCACTAATTTTCACGGATCCTGGGTATAGAGAATATTAGCGAGGTCCCCCACTATGTCCATGGGCGGAGTTTATGATGTGTGCACGGGGAGCTGAGGGGAAATAGCTGACAGCTGACTTACTAGAAAACCACAGGTTTGTTGAGGTTATGTGACGTGGTTACTGCGCATCGTTATGCGCCGAACCAAACGACCAGGCCATAGCGGGGGAGCCTACTTCCCTCCGACGGCGGAGAGGTAAAATGTTAGAGAGGTTAAAATTAGTGAGGGAGCACTGTATTATACTTTTATTTTTTTCAGGTCAGCATTAGAAAGAGTACACCCATTTAAAAAGTATATGGGTCTATCCACGTCAACTCGACACGGCTCCAGACCTCAACATCTCCTATTTGATTTTGAATTTTATATGTTATTTCTCCATGTCTGGAGAACCTTCCAAATTTTTGTTGATTTTTCAAATTGACGCTTTCGAAGCTATGATTTTTTTCATCCTTAAAAAAAGGACCTTTTTCAAAATTCTGAAAAAATCATAAAAATCCTGTTGATGATGTAGAACTACCTCCCACTCGCAGAATCGTGGGCAGAATTTTCCTTATATTTTCTTTTTTCCTTTTCAAAAAAATTATCTTGAACATTATTTTTCTCACTTGCTCAAAAATCAAGTTACAAAATGGATTGCGGAAGAGAATTTCATTGCGCATCTTTTTTTCCTATAAACTATATCAAAATTTTTTGTCATTTTTACGATAATTATTAATCATAATAATGTTTTGCCAATAAATGTCATTAGATAAGCATTTTTCGGAAAAAAAATTTGTTGAAAATGGAAAAAAAAAAAAAATTTCAGGAAAATTCTGCCCACGATTCTGCGAATGGGAGGTTGTTCCACATCATCAACAGGATTTTTGTGATTTTTTTCAGAATTTTAAAAACGGTCCTTTTTTTAAGGATGAAAAAAATCTTAGCTCCGAAAGTGTTCATTTGAAATATCCAAAAAAAATTTGGAAGGTTCTCCAGACATGGAGTAATAACATATAAAATTAAAAATCAAATTGGAGATGTTGAGGTCTGGAGCCGTGTCGAGTTGACGTGGACAGCCCCATATATATAGCAAAGTAATCGCAAGTTGTCACATCAATTAATAGTTTTTAATGTTTGCTCTGTATATTTATTGAAATTTGTTTGCCAATAAAATGGTAGTATTTGAATTTGATTTTTTTTAAATATATGAGGTGATTGATAAAATAAACATCAAAAACTGTTAATTACAAGAAATATTTTTACGAGTACTTGATTGATAAGACCATACAAGGACATTATACCTAGATATAAACCCTACGAGTATCTATCTGAATCATACGAGTGCCTATATGAATCCTACGGGTACGTACTGATGAAAATATGAGTACCTATGGGGAATTCCACACGAAACCGACCAACCCGGAACCCCGACCATTTTTGATTTTGTTGAAAATTTTATATTTTTTTGTTCCTACCGAAAACAGTATTTGGGAATTTTTTCAGATTTTTGTCTCAACCCGTCCAAACACAATGAATTTTTCAAAATTTATAAACTTGGACCATTTTGATTTTATTGAAAAAAATCACCAAATTTCAAGAGACATTTTTACAAGTACTGACCAATTTGTAGCTTGTGATATTCATAACTTCTATTTTTTTTCTATTTTTCAAGTAATTAAAAAAAAAAAAATTATATAACTTCTATGTTTTTTCTATTTTTGAAGTTTATTTACTGGTGAAACAATTTCGTTTAATCACATCTAAGAAATTTATTGGTGAAACATATATTTTTTTTTTCATTCTCATCAGATATCTCGAAAAGGATCGACAGCACGTGAAAAAGTTACAGGACTTAAATCGTAGAGCGCAAAAAACGCGAGGCTTAATCAGTCAGAATTCTCGTATTACGACGGGGAGCCAAGTTATCGCGAAAAAATCAAAATTTACCCCTTTTTTCAAGATGACGGAGAAAGCACATAGGAAATCTTGGTCGACAATTTGAGGATAAGCTTTTCTAATCCCTCCCCTACACAACATCCAAAAATCAGCTTTCTCGGTTCATTTTCATGTTCAAATGTATATTTAATGGATGGACTAATAATGCAAATCAATGTCTGCGTCGTCAGAGGCAAATCACTATTAATGAACTGTTAAATTAACCAATTATTCGTCAAGATGTCAATATTATCGGTTGAATGTTGTTGAGTTGAATGCATTCTGAAAATGAGGATTAACATATCTTCATTATAAAACTTTAAATACAAAAGTTGTATTCTGTATTTCGATCGATTCTGAAGTCCTGAGTGAGAATTTTTATTCATATTTTATTTTTAACGAATCTAACAGTTTTGGGTTACGTACCTGATATGTTGCAATTCCGAAAAATGAGAAAATATATTATTAATATTCAATTGGTACAAGCATAGTTGAGGTGACCGCGAAATGTGCAGGGAGTGGGTACACCACGAATCACCTGCCGGAGTGCTTACACTAACGTAGCAAATAGGCGTAACTAATAATAAGTGAATATTTACATGATGGCAAATACAGTCCGATCTCCCAATAAACCCTCTCTCTATAAACCCGCTTCCCCAGTTTCTCGCTCGCAGCGTTCCCCCACTCCGCCTATTAAGACATAGCGTAGCGGGGAAAGAGAGAGACGGAAAACCATTGGTGCGAATAGCGAAGAAGGCAGAGTGGGGGTACCTCATTTCGTGGAAAAACTCTTGCCCTTGGCGGCTTGGAAGGGCTTATAGAGAGATCGGACTGTATATATTCGAGGGTATAGAGTTAAGCCGGGATCACGATGAACTTAACGTAACGTAATGTAACACAACGGAACATACCTATAGTTCTGAAACATCCATCAAAACGCGGGCGCGCTCACTAACTTTCAAAACTATAGGTATGTTCCGTTGTGTTACGTTAAGAAGAAGAAGAATAAATCAGCGAACGATTCAAAAATACAGATGCGGAAAATTAGTTTCAGACGCGCGCGAAGCGCGCGCAGTGAGCTAGTAGTAATAAATAATAAATAGTAAATAATTTTTAAATTATTAAGAATCACTTCTACTCTTTGTAAAATGAATACTATTATGATAATACAATTATAATGTATGTTAATGTTTATTTTATAGTAAATTGAAAAATCAGTAAATAAGTAGATAATTAATTAATTAATTAGAAACTATAAAAATGATCAAACTAAGTAAATAATATCATACAGTTATAATATATATCAATGTTTATTTGCAATCGCAATTTAACATAATAATTTCAACATCATTTCGATTAGTGATCGCAAAGTCAAAAGAATACACCTATAATTAACTAATTGACGTTATATCTCATTCTCTAAATATTTCAAATAGAGCAACCTTAAATTCCTTTTTTTTTTTTAATAATTTTATTAAAATGCGGAATTTATAAATTGTGTATGTAATTGTAATCGTATGTAATCTGTTGAAAGATCTGTTCAAAATTTCCGTTGTTTTTACGTATACAAGACGCGGGGGGTTGGCGCGCGCAGGGGGGCAGGGCCCCCCTAGTATATCCTTCTATATTATATAATTCAATCGCCGCCGCCGCCGCCGCCGCCGCCGCCGCCGCCGTGTCGGATTCCAAGGCCTCCTCGACCCCACTCGGCTCCCCCCCCCCCCTCCCCTGGCCCCCCTCTTGCCCTGGGCCTTCTCGACCACGCTCGAATCGGCCGAAGATAGCCGAAGATAGCCGAGGATAGCCGAGGATAGCCGAGGAGAGCCGAGGAGAGCCGAGGAGAGCCGAGGAGAGCCGAGGAGAGCCGAGGAGAGCCCAAAATGATAATAATTATTAATAATTTCTACACACGACTTCAAGAGATACGAAGCCGAGGACCTGGACTACGAGAAATACTCAGTGAACGACCTGGACAACGAGAACTACGAAGCCGAAGACCTGGACACTGGAAATACTTAGCGAACGACCTGGACAACGAGGAATACGAAGCGAAGGACCTGGGCAACGAGAACTACGAAGCCGAGGACCTGGACTACTAGAAATACTTGGCGAACGACCTGAACAACGAGAACTACGAAGCCGAGGACCTGGACTACTAGAAATACTTGGCGAATGACCTGGACAACGAGGAATATGAAGAACATAAAATCCACGGATTATTTGGGTTTTAGAAACAACTAATACAAATTAGAATATGGGGGGTTGGCGCGCGTAGCGCGCAGGGGGGCGGAGCCCCCCTAGTATATATATATATATATACAGGGTGATTCAGAATTCGTGACGGATCTCTTGAGGGGTTGATCCTTGTCAAAATTGGGATCAAAAGTTCCTTAGCAATTTTTCTGAAAAATGATTTTTCATCCTTCAAGATTTTTTTCCTTGGAACCATAACACATTTTTTTAACATCTTCCACCAAATAAGAAACTTTCGCTGAGAAATCTCTCTGATATTGAAAAAAAAATAATTATTGGCATCATATGGGATTCTTTAAAATTGACAAATGATATTGGGATCCTTGGAATGGGCGTGGCTTTGAAATTTTAGCCTTCTTTGAGTGGTTCCATTTTCGTCACTAGTTGGCGTATCGAGGTTCTAAGCCCTCTCATTGGTTACTGTAGCCTTCTTTGATTAGTTTTATTTTCTGCCACTAGTTGGCATATCGAGGTTCTAAGGTTCCCAATAGAAGAAAACTAAAAAATTGTTGAAAAAAAATTATTTGTCTGAAAAAAATCATTTTTCAGAAATATGGCTAAGGAACTTTCAATTCAAATTTTGACGAGGATTAACCCCTCAAGAGATTCGTTACGAATTCTGAATCACTCTGTATATGTAAAAAAAAAAAAAAAAAAAACAACAATGTCGTTGAAAGATCTCGAAATTATGCGAGCCTACATTTGTATTTTGATAAGGTACATCTTTTGTTTCAAAGATTTTGACTGAACACATGTTCAATGTGATTATATCCTTATTTCATTGCTAATTTGGGCATTAAGTCTCAGATGCTGGTGTTGAACTGTAGTAATAATAAGAATTAAAATTACACGAGATTAAATCATTTTCTCTAATGTTTACACAGAGGAATAGACTGTCATCAATCGGAGGAACATGCCAACGAACAAGTGTCATGAGCATGCTCCGTTTGCTTCTTGCCAATAACTTGGCAATGGAATTTAATTGGGCCGGACAAAACAAAAAAACAAGCTTCAAGGCAACCAAACTTATGACAGTTATTATGGGTAGGCTAACGTTCACAAACAAATTATGTACTCATAAGACAATCTTTAGTGGTTGTTATCAAAACTGATGGTTAGTCATATCAGTAGCATCTATACTTTGTAAAAGATTCGCGAAGATTCGCGAATGCCTGAGCAAATCATACTTATTCTGTTCGTCTGAAAGAAATCGTGAAATTGATAAACTTCTGTTCTTTTATTTCTATGAAGATGCTGCTAAAGTGCAATTCAAAGGAAAGCAGTCTTCTGACAGATTCATCATCGATGCGGTACAATGCTGGTTGAAACTTGCAAAAAGCAGATACTTCTACGAGGTTGGCAAAAAGTAATAATCTATTGAAATATGGATATATACTTGCTCCTTCAATTCAATATATCTCGATGTGATATTGATATATGAGCCCGATTCACTTTTAACGTGACAATTAATATTTTAACATTTGTTACCTCCAGTATGATTTGATATACGTATACCCAAAAGAATAGTTGAGTTAAGTTTATATTACCAAAACGCACACACTGAGCTGTGGAAGCGAGAGTCATACTTGTGACCAAAGATGTCTGTTAGTTTTTCTTTTAGTGTTCTGTTATCGTGGAGTATATGATATTTAGCTTGTTTGATGTATTATATGTTATATATTCAGTATATGATTTTTTATACCTCTATGTCAAAAAAATTTGTTATTTTAGTTTATGTCACCAAAACGCACACACTTAGCTGTGGAAGCGAGAGTCATACTTGTGACCAAAGATGTCTGTTATAGTTTACTTTGAGTGTTCTGTTATCGTGGAGCAGTGTTGCGAGTCACTAATTACATTTGTAATGGCATTACTCATTTAATTACACATTACTTTGGTAATGTGTAATTAAACCAAGTTTAATTAATGTTTAATTAATACCAAAGTAGTTAATACCAAGTTTAATTAATACCAAAGTAATGTGTAATTAAACCGAGTTTAATTATCCATTACTTTGGTAATGTGTAATTAAACCAAGTTCAATTACACATTACTTTGGTAATTGGTAACTTGGTTTAATTACACATTACCAAAGTAATGTGTAATTAAATAAAAATTCAATTACACATTACGAAAGTAATGAGTAATTAAAAAAAATTTAATTACAATTTTCACAACACTGTCGTGGAGTATGATATTCAGCTCATCTGATATATTTATAATGTTGAAATCCACTTGACAAAAGTATTCCTTCGCAAAAAGCAATGGAATAATATTATGTGCCAGGATTCTACATGAACAATAAAGTCATTTATATACCGTGTAACACGTGTGTTTGATGTGTACCTCATTCTTACCTGATACTCGATTAATTGCATTTGCACTGCCGTAGAGGCAAATATCTGTGTCGAGCTGAATCGAGTGAACCGAGAGTGACCCGCATGCACGAATCCTCATGGTATAGTACATCTTCAAGCAACTATTTCTATTATTTCATAGGTAGAAGAATGGGTACATGGGTACCGTTGAATTCAAACGTCAAAAAGACGTATTTTCAACGTATGTTAGATAGTTACTATACCCATGTTTCAGTCTCCGTGTTAAAAACGTTCTAGATATACGTAAAATAATGGGTACATTACTGTTGAATTCAAAAGTCAAAAGGACGTATTTTCAACGTATGTTAGATAGTTACTACCCATGTTTCAGTCTCCGTGTTGAAAACGTTCTAGATATACGTAAAATGATGGGTATATTACTGTTGAATTCAAACGTCAAAAGGACGTATTTTCAACGTATGTTAGATAGTATTACTACCCATGTTTCAGTATCCGTGTTTAAAACGTTCTAAATGCACGTTTAAAAATGGTCGAACAAACTGTTGAAAATAACGTTTATGTGGCGGACATTCTGAGCGTAGTTCTCCGTGTCTAGTATACGATTTTTAAACTTACGGTTCCTACTCTTTCTCAACGTTTAATATACTATCCTGTGTTTATTGGGAAAATATAAATGTTGAAATTTTTTCAAGTTGTGATAATTTATATGCTATATAATGCTTTCCAACTTCCTTGAAATCGTAATTTCTGAAATGCATGATGAAAATGTGAATTCCACTCAAATATTGTGTGAGCCGAGCTATTTTTTTTTTTTTTTTTTTTAACGTCACATGCTTCAAAACTATTAGCAATCTCGTCTGAAACTAGTTTGGATCATGCAGTAATAAAAATCTTGAATTTTGTGAATAATTTGAAAAAAAACTTCAAAGCGATTTATCTCAGAACTATGGTTTTGCCTTTTGAAAAAGTCCCATGCGTCTTAGTTTTTGTCGAAGACTTCTGCAATTTTCAGGGTGCATTCCTACACACACTAGCTACAAACCCACGTCGGATTTTGAAAATCGAGACAAAATTACGGATTTTAGAAGAAAAAAAAATTGAAATTATATTTTTTTTTTTCATAAAAAAAAGTGTCAATATCAAAGAATCGTAGCTATCTCTAAAAACCGACGTGGGTTTGTGGCTTGGGCAGCCTGAAATATGTTTGTGCAAGCCCAGCAAGATTCAAAAATAATTGAGACGCATGGAAGGTTTTCAAATAAAGGCTATTTCAGAAGCATTATGAGGAGTAACTCTGTACTTATTGTTTCAAATGACTTGAAATTTGCACAATGTCTATGTTTTGAGATGGCAAACATGTGTGTTAAACCTCATTTGAAAATAGCAATTGGTTCAGATTGGCAGTTTTCAGTATCTCCTACCCTTAATCCCAATATCGAGAGGATTATGCAAGAAGTGATTAAAATAGTAAATTTTCTTCGTGCAAAATCATCACTGAGACATCGTGAATTGAAATCATTTCTTGACGAAGTTGATGCACAATATGACGACCTACTGTTGCATAATAATGTAAGGTGGTTAAGCAAAGGCTGCGTTTTACAAAGATTTTTCGGCATTTTGGAACACTTGAAGACGTTTCTCTCAAATATTGATCACACTTCAGCAAACGCCTACTTAAGATTTCTAAGCGAAACAGAAAATGTAGCTTCCATCGCTTTCTTATCGGATATTTTTAAACATATCAATGACCTGAACCTTAAACTTCAAGGCCAAGGAAAGCTTATATGGGAGCTCCTGTCAGAAGTAAGAAACTTTTCGCGAAAACTCGATCTCTTCAGTAACGATCTTGATAATGAACGCCTGCACTTCCCTAATTTAAAAAAAAAAAATAGTCAATAGTGACAACGGGATTGACGTCGACCAATACAAGACGTTCATTAAGGATCTTAAATCGGAATTTGAAAATAGATTCGCAGATTTTAAAAAAGTTGAGAATGTCGTCGAAATCCTAAGCAACATTCACTTTTTGCGTCCTGATGGTGAATGAAGCAATGAAGCTGCAAATGTTTTCGGGAGTGATAAAGCTGCTCTCCAGATGGAAATGATCGATTTTCAAGAAGATACTGTTTTGAAACATGAAAATGCGGAAGTTTCTTGCCAAGAGTTTTGGATAAAATTCGTGTGTGGTAATAAATACCCAGGATTAAAAAAAATAGCTTTGAAACTTTGTACTATGTTTGTATGGGTCAACATATATTTGTGAAGCAGCATTTTCCAAGATGAACTTCGTTAAAAATAAATTTCGATCTCGACTTACCGATGACCATCTCCAGGATTTAATGGCAATAGCTTGCACTAACTTTACTTCAAACTTCAAACAGCTCGTTCAAAGCAAAAAATGTCATTTTTTACATTAATATTAATTACTGACCTTGTTGAATTTCTGTTGTTTTATTCATTACATTCGCTTATTATTTAATAAAATAATATTCAGGTTTCTCTTCGTTTTATTTCTTCATTATTATTTTTGTAATCTTATATAAATATATAATATACTTATATTGTATAATTATAAAATATATCTTCAAGTTAAAAATTTGAGTTTTAACAAAGTAAATACACGTGATGGGGCGAGGAAGGGTGTAACAAAGTAGCCTTAAAACCTCACGTGATTGGACGACCCCTAATCGTCTACCAAACGGACCGCGAGAGTCATCATTTTGAAAAACGGACCCCCATTGAAACTAATTGGTGACACCTGGTTTAGCGTATATTAACACTATAGTTCTTGACAAGTAGTCTACACAAAACAATCGCCTAATTTGACGAACTTTATACCACTAGCAATATAATGATATGACGAAATAAATATATCAGTTAACACAGTTCAATACAATTAGTTAAATAAAGCGAGGGTATAACACAATATATATGAAAAAATAGAATTAAACAACGTGATAGTCACGTACAAAGAATTGACACAATAGTCAAATTATTATCGATCTATATCTTTAGACAATACGCGTGAGATTACGATCTATTACCTACGAAGGTAAACGTGAGAGATGACATAACAGTCATCTACGACAGTATACGTGAGAGTGATTCGTATATCAATTTTGAGCGTCTGTACGCTGTTGAACTCAAATTTGACAATGGCGTAAATAGCGCGATATTTGGACTATTGTATAGGATGTTCGATTTATATTTTAACTATAATTAACCTTAACTAAGGACTTTGATGCTGACGTTGAGTTTTATGTATTAATATTCTATTTTCCTGTTACAAGGTCAGACGTTCCGAGAAGTGCTGACGTCGAGAGAGAACCTCGCGTGGACCGACCTGCATCCCAGCAGGACTCTCGTGCAAAGGGTGAAATGAAATGGCACATTTGAGACACACCGAATCATGATGCGAAAACATAGATCTTTTTAATAGCATTGATTAAATATTCGTTAGGGCAGAAATATTCTATTGTGTCCAAGGTGGAACAAGATACAATTGTTTCAATCTTTGATAACAATTGAAAAATATGTATAGCCATTTACATATATTCGAAATCACAATCGGTTTATTTTATCCAGGTCTGCAGGAATCTGACAGCGTACCACTTGATATTGAAGCTATCAAAAAAGATTTCAAAGAATCTTTGAAGTCTGACTTCCGACAATGAAGAATGATATTGGAGCAATAAAGATTTTATTACAAAATACGATGAAAAATTTGCCAGAGATGAGATGCTCATCTTTTGATGAGAAATATCATATCAACATACCTTTCGAAACGGCCGCCAGTTTTGTTGAGTTCAACCATGATCTTGAGGAAGTCGAGGAGTGCCACGAAGACGTGGTAAATTTTTTTTCATATGGTTGCACATTTAGTGCAAAATATATTTTATAAAATAAACCTTCCATATATTCATTCCTTGATCATATCATTCCAGATCAAGTCGTTGAAGTTTTCAATTGATACGTCTACAACCATCACGAAGACAATAACTTTCATATTGAAAAAATATCTTATGAAGCATGTTGCACTTGAGTATACTGCAGTACGGGCCAATCTCATGAAAAAGGCCTTCAAAGAAACGCGGTTCTGCAAATGTTTACTGGGTAAAAGACTGTTATTTAATATTATTACTAGTAGCAATGTGTCAATAGGCGCAAAATAAAGTGATTTTATATAGCTGGGATGTTATAAATTTCAACAATCTAATGTACAATAATGACTGTGTTCAATGTATGAATATTCAGTGCAATGTAGAATCTCATAACGCAGCACAAAAACTAGTTATTTCATGGCGATTTGCAAAACCCAGGTTACGCTGATTTCTGTTGTATATTTAGGTAGATTGACAGAGTAAAGGCCCATTCCGGAGAGTTATTCAGCAGGTACTTCATATTTTGGCTTAAGGAAACACCCCAATAAATTTGGTCAAGATCGATGACCCGGAGGTGCGATACTCTCCTAGTCAGTTAAAGTCATATACCGATCTTGGTTCACTTATTAGTAACTATAATTTGTCAGGTGAAGAATATGAATATACAGGGTGTAAATCTTGACTCTGTACATACTTATAGGGTGTGTAGGGGCTGCCAATACAAGTATTTTGAGGTATGACACCCATGGTCGGAAACTCATCCTAACCACTATGTAGGGCTTTGAAGGATATGGTACCGCACGCTTAATCGTAGTGTAATGAATCAGATGTGATCACTTTCGACCCAACATTTTATTCAGTCGTAGACAACAGTACATAAAAAATGTTCTTGCGTGAAATGAACAAAACGATAAACTTCGCATTAAAAAAAATAACAAAACAATTTCCGGTGCTTATGAACAGAATTTGGAAAAGTTATGGGCGAATTCGGGGTTTGCACACTTGGGCTTTTCGTTTTCCATAACTTTTTCAAATTCTGTTTATAAGCACCGAAAATTGTTTTGTAATTTTTTTATTGCCAAGTTTATCGTTTTGTTGATTTCACGCAAGAACATTTGTACTGTTGCCTACGGCTGAATAAAATGTTGGGTCGAAAATGATCACATCTGATTCATTACACTACGAAAAGCGCGCGGTACAAGCGCGCGGTACCAGAACCTTCAAAGCCCTCCACAGCCGTTGGGATGAGTTTTCGACCTTGGGTGTCACGCCTCAAAATGCTTGTATTGGCAGCCCCTACACACCCTACAAGTATGTACAGAGTTAAGATTTACACCCTGTATACCACCGGTCGACACGATTTTTTGGGTCTGACTTTAGTCCAGTCAATAGACCACAAATCATAATGCAAAAATTCTGATAAGTTTTTTTATTGTCGCAATCGTTTTATTGACAGATAAGGAACTTGACTTCAAAAATCTGCGGTCCCCCCTGCCCGGCGTCAGTCGCCATTTTGAGAAACGCGTTTAATATCATATCTCGAAAACGGCTGACCTGAGGATAAAAAATGCTGGGACTTTTTTGTAGATAGTTAAATTCCTCATCTTTTTTATTTCAAACTTTGTTCGATTCGACTTGCCGTTTTTTAATTACAGCTTGTTTAGTGTAGCAAATTTTCTTTCTCCTCTGAAACTCCCTTCTTCTTTCTTCCTGAGAGAAGAAAAACGGTAAGTTGAATCAAAAAAAGTTTGGAATAAAAAAGATGAGGAATTCAATTATCCACAAAAAAGTCCTGAAGTTTTTTATCCTCAAGTCAGCCGTTTCCGAGATATGATAATATGAAACGCGTTTCTCAAGATGGCGACTGACGCCGGGAAGGGGGGACCGCAGATTTTTGAAATTAAGCTCCTTATCTGTCAATGAAACGATTGCGACAATAAAAAAACTTATCAGAATTTTTGCATTACGACCATATAAATCCAATCTCTATTGACTGGACTACTTCTGAATGTCAAATTTTGGCTTCTTCTACGTTACTAATAAAGGGAAAAATAATTTTTTTGATCAAAGTTTGCTTTTGTACTACCACCTGCTACCACCTGCTGCTCGTAAAATCAATCAAAATCTTCAAAACTTATTATCGACGTAAATCAGACAAAAGCAATCTTTAAAAGCCAAGAATGGATATTTTGGTGTTTTTCGATGCCTAGCATCAGAATTTACGCATTAAAACAGAAAGACAGAAAAAAAGTTTTTTTTTGTCGACCTGTGTAATCATCGCCCGCCTATAACAATGAATAGTAATACCGCTCAATGGGTGGTGTCGTTCGTGGCAAGGGATTCACCCGAAATACTGTTAGTATTAGCCCGACGAGATTCCCTTTGTTATACTACACATATAATGAACAATGTAATTAGACGTGCAAATAACTAAACTAAGGAATTCTGGAAAACGATGCTAACTAAATTTAAATTCAAATGTAAAATATAAGAGCTAGCAATTTTTGAGTGAGCAAAATGTAAAGACTTAGCTTCGGTCGACTTGGCGTTGCATGGGACGCTTGGAGTTGTTTGAATATTAGGCGCCCTCGCCTTCGTAGGAACCTCGTAGCCTTTGTTTACTTGTCGTTGAATTTAGATGGTTCGTGAGAGTCGTTGGCACGTATTAATTGTTTTGATATAGTATTGATTATTAAATTTTGATGATTGTTCCCGGAACTGAAGTTAATGGATGAAGAAGAATGTTTGTTCTTGATATTTTAGATTTATCGCACCGACTTGGATATTAGCCCGGAAGTGAGAATAGTCTTAGCACTGAAGTTATGATTAAAGTAGAATAGTTTGATTTATTAGTTATTTGATTTATCTTAATAATACATATATATACCCGGAAGGGATATATGGCATAAAATGGAGTTTATTTTATTCAACATTGATCATTAGAAATAATGTGTTTATGTCTCTGCACTCAATATAAAGTAATAACGGAACACTGAACTGTTAGATTACATCACGTTATATGAATTGGTTAACGGGTACTGAGTCCTTTATACTACCACTTTAATTTAAGAGAAAGAAAAAATTGAGTATAACTCTTGGCTCTAACTAGCACACGGCTCCCTACGTCCACGCACTTCGCGATTTACCAGAAGAAGAAGCTTTTAAATAAGTTACTAATGTTAGTTGACGGGGTACAGAGTCCTTTGTGTTACCACTTTAATTAGAAGAAAGAAAAGATTGTACACAACTCGTGGCTCGATTATTGCACACGGGTCAATGCATCCACGCACCTCGCGATTTACCAGAAGAAAGACGATGATTCAAGTTCGGAGGCGACGCGGTCCCCGCGGCTGCGATGCTGCATGTATCAATGCGCGAATAACTTAACCAATTAGGAGCCTACTTAGTCGCTAATTGTAACCCGATTGGTTTGGGGACTAGTTGAAGTCAAGCGTAGGCGGGTGGGCCCCTGTAACGTTGCGCGGTCCCAAGCTATCCCATGCCTCACCTACAGTCGACGCACACTAGTATACATAATCATACTTAAGGGGACCCGGTGGTCTAGAGCATACCCCGGCCTCACTGTGCTCTTCGGAGCAGGCCCAGCTCTAAGTGACAATTAGTGCGACCCGAAATCCCCTCGGTCTACCTGAAAACTGTCACCCGTCCTTACCTGGAAGTGCGATGGTAGGGGCAGCGTTCAGGAGAAATAAAAGGAACTAAGGGGTGTGCGGTCTATTTGGGACGGCAACAACTGCAAACCTGCATATTCCCACTCATACCTACCAAAATCCAAGAAATGGCTTCAACAGGATTAGTGCCGGTGAACGGGTTAAGTGGATTTACAGCTTAGACTCTTTCGACTAATGAGTGTGCCGGGGTATGTACTAAGGCAGGAGTCGGCCACGCCGGCTCGCCGAGCCAGCCCGGCTCTAAGTGTCAATTAGTGCGGCCGTAAATCCCCTCGGTCTACCTGAAAACGGTCAGTCAGGAGAAATAAAAGGAACTAAGGGGTGTGCGGTCTATTTGGGACGGCAACAACTGCGTTAGACTGTCTAGGTCTGTTCATACCTGCATATCCCCACTCATACCTACCAAAATCCAAGAAATGGCGTTAACAGGATTAGTGCCGGTGACCGAGTTAAGTGGATTAAAAGCTTAGACTCTTTCGACTAATGAGTGTGCCGACCACTGGTCTAGAGCACGAAAATTTCACCTATTTTGACGATTTTTTTTTTGCCATTAAAAATTTAAAAAACGATGTTTCAACTTTTCGGGCTTATTACTACGTTTGTTGAGCATACAAAAAAATTTTATTTTTATTTTAAAAACAATATTTATTATTATAAAAATGCCACTGAAGATGACCCTCTCGAAAAATCGGACCCGGACGACGCAGATGATTTCGAGACTTCTACTCATCTGAACCACAAAATTCAAGAAGATTCTTAATCACAAAGAGTGCAGTTATAGTAGGGACTAGAACGAATCGAAAAAATTAAAAATTGACAAAATGGCGCGCTTTTGAAAAAAAGTAAAAAAAAAAAAAAAAAAGTCAATTTTTAATTTTTTCGATTCGTTCTAGTCCCTACCATAACTGCACTCTTTGTGATTAAGAATCTTCTTGAATCTTGTGGTTCAGATGAGTAGAAGTCTCGAAATCATCTGCGTCGTCCGGGTCCGATTTTTCGAGAGGGTCATCTTCAGTGGCATTTTTATAATAATAAATATTGTTTTTAAAATAAAAATAAAATTTTTTTGTATGCTCAACAAACGTAGTAATAAGCCCGAAAAGTTGAAACATCGTTTTTTAAATTTTTAATGGCAAAAAAAAAATCGTCAAAATAGGTGAAATTTTCGTGCTCTAGACCACCGGGTCCCCTTAATTCGCTCGAATCCTTATTTTAACACAAAATTAACATGCATTTATTCGTTCATTAAATGTAGAATATCTTTATGTTAATTTTAAGATAATTAATAATTCAGTTAACATAGCTTTCACAGTTTTTGCGAATATTTAGAGAGAGAGGTCTTACATCTATATGTATACCGGTATAGTGGTTTGGTAGTGAGAGGCAGCCAAAGTTGGGGGTTCCCCGAATCGCCTCGCCTCACACCATTGTTCTTATTGATGACGTTATGCAGGCCTCACTATCGGCGGCTGCGTGACGGATATTGTATATGAGAGGTCTAAAATGTTTAGAGCAGGAATATCACATTCCTGAGTGCGTTGAGGGATGTTTATTCCTCTTTGCGCCTACTCTAGATTACGTTCCCTATGTAACTCAAACGTTCTAATAGTTAATAATTATTCATGATTGATCATTATTAATTAAATAAAATCTAGGTGAAAAACAGGAAGTTAACCCAAGACGGTCATATGGGGTGTGACACACCCCAGGTTATTTCCGATCTCGGATCTCCCTCTTAATCCCGGAAACCGACGTTTTTACCCCTAACTAGAGTTTTTGGTTTTTTCGTAAAATTTTTTTTTTTTTTTTCTTGCCGCGAATTTTTTTTTCACGAATTTTTTAAACATACTTAAAACTAAAATTTGCGTTACATTCTTGGATAAGTTAATGGAGAAACGTTTGAAATATTTTCTCAATTTTTTTGGGGCCCCCAGGATAATTGTACGAAATTTTACAGCGCTTCAAAGTGCTGGGGTGTGTCACACCCCATGTGACCACCACGGGATTCTCATGAGGTGTGACCGTCTTGGGTTAATAATTCGGAAGAATAAAGGTTAGGTTTGGCAGGTAACCTAAGTTACGCACGTAACACTAGTTACATATTCGATTTTTTTTTTTTTTTTTTAATATCCTACGATGCCCTTGATGCCCACATTATACTGTAAGTATACTGTAAGTAAGTAAGCAGTAACTATTGAGTAGTAATTTGCTTGAAATAGCAACCAAAACGCATAAAAAGAAGAATTAACAAAAAATTCATTTTGAATCATTCATTTTTATGACTGCTCGTTTTATTCTATGGTGTTAATTTTATGAGCACGACGATTTTAACTAATATTCTCAGTCACGTAAAAAAGTATGAGTGGAGAAAAAAGAAATTATATGCATAATATCAAATAGGAATATTCGTCGGAGACGGTCATAGGAGTACTTACATAAAATTTCTTTATTGGTGACGTTTCGGCTGGCGACGGCCGACCTCCTAACCGTCTCCGATGAATCTTCCTATTACACACCACGGTCACAAAATTCACGCAACATATGAGACATTCCATGGTAAATCACACAGAATAAAACCTGACCGATTCCGATTTGCTTAATATTTTTTCGTATTGTTGTTATTACTGAAAAAGACGTATGTTTTTTTTTTCTGATTTTTATTGCCAGTCGTTTGGATTTTTGTTTTTCCAGTAATCGTAAATCCAATTAAACAAATGATTTGAAACAATAATTCGGGCCAACTTTTTCGTAATTTCACGCAGGACGTTGACATTAAAATAATAGACACATTTTTAACCCTTCGTAGTCGCTCTGGGTGGATTTCACCCAGGCGTTCTGGCCCAAATATCCATTTTTTGACAAATTGACCTATTTACGATTTTTTTTTTAAACATGTTGTCATTTAAATTTTGACATACCGACTCTTGATACACGTTCTAGAATGTTTGAAGTATTTTCTAGTATTTTTTCGATCCCAATCGAACTGATAGTTTTCACACAGCAACCATTTAAAAATTGACACGGTAGTCACACCCAAGTGTGACTACCGTGTGATTCTACAGAAGTGTGACTACGAAGGGTTAAGCATTATGTCGAGCATTTTTATCTGCCCAGATAACAATCGTGCCACGCACGTTACACGCACGGCGTGCGAGGCACGTCGTGCATGCAAAAATGCATCTTTTCCGCCAGCACAATGTGATAGGCACTTGGTGCGTGCGTAATGTGTCGCACTAGGCAGTCACGAGTTTAATCACGCAATGTCAAGACTATGCGACGCACAGAGTGCTGTCATGATGATTATGCGACTTAGTTTTTGCAATAATCATTTGCGCCTGCGCTTTTTATTCAAAATGAAATAAAATAGACATTCCACTGTTGAAATTATACCGAATATACCATAATTATATAGATGAAACTTTTCCTAGCAAAGATTACAATACAATACAATACATTACAATACAATACAATACATTACAATACTTGTGACTAACGTTGGGATATATCAGCATTTTCGGCAATATTACCAGCGAGTATGGTAAACTTTGTAGTCGGATCTGGATATTTCGACAATTTTCAGCAACAAAGTGTACCAGATCTGACTACAAAGTTTACCATACTCGCTGATAATATTGCCGAAAATGCTGATATATCCCAACGTTACTCGTAAGTATTGTAATCTTTCCTAGGAAAAGTTTCTCCGTGTATGGGATGATTTTGAGTAGAGTAATATAATGATGTGATAAATGATCGAATGAATAATTGTCTTCCTAAAGATCTCACTGTAGTCCCGCTCCCCTGCCCGAATCACCACACGTATTCAAAGCCCATCTAGGGACTTTTTTGTTCCTATGTTTGGGCGCCCGGCCCTGAGTACTCATTCTTCTTCCGTGTGCCGGAAGATCCACACGTTGTAATCTTTTATTAAAATTAAAAAATGAGTGCTCGAAGCTCAAGGAGCTGGTCCTCGGACAAAGAAAATGTTCTCGAAGAAAGAATTAAGAAACTCGAGAAATTGATCGAGAAAAAGTTCAAGAAAAAGCGCAAGAGTAAGTATCTTTTTTTTAGGTTAGCTTTTTATGTGGCGTTTTTATAGGTTATATACGAACGCCGTCGCCGGATTTTGAGACAAATTCAACACAAGCCCCTCGTGTGGGCTCTAACCCATGCGAGGTAGAGTTATTACTCAGGCGATAATTCCAAGATAACGTTAAATCAGGTCTAACCAATTTAACGCGTACGTTTGACGTACCCGGACACGAATTTCTTGACGTCGGTTACATTTTGTCTCATTTTCATCAGGACGTCATCACGCCTCGAGCTCGCCAGAGGAAAGACCAAGGAAGCATGGGAAGGATGATCGGAAACGGTCGAGATATTCGTCATCGGAAAAAGCCGAGGGAGACGATTCGATAAATCGCGACTCAGACGAAAATGTGTCGGATTGTGAATCTGCACACATGACGCATACTGCGTCTCAGGAGTCAATCCGAGCTCAGACCGATGATATCGTCGGGCCTCGCCAGGCTCGAACGGACATAGGTCCAAAAGCTGATCTCACTGCGTCGGTATCAACAAAAGAAGCAGCTCTTGATCCTCAGATCCTAGAGGTGCTGGGAAAACGGATGTTTGAGGAGCGAGTGCTGGACGAGGATATTCCACCGGAGATGGCAATCCGTTGGGAGGAGATCCTCAAAACAGGTTTGCCCACTGAGGACAGGACCGTGTTAATCAAAAGATATCCGCCTCCAGCAAATGCAAAATATATTGACCCGCCGGTAATAAATCCGGAGGTGAGGGCCGTTCTCCCGGAAACAGCCATTAAGAGGAATGAACGTATCGCAGTAAAACAAGCTAAGCTTGCAGCTTGCATCGCCGCTGTCGGAAAAATGTTTCTTGGAGCCCTGAATGACTCGCAGGAGAGGCTCTCTCTCCTCGGACGTCTGAGCGACACAGGGAGGTTACTGGCGGACCTGTTGCACGACGAGTCAGCAGTGAGAAGAAGTCTGGTTCTTGCCAACATAGGTTCGTCTTTCAAGGAAGTCTTGAATTCGTCGACGGCTGATGATTTTTTGTTCGGGAGACAGCTAGACGAGAAAGTAAAGGCGGCAAAAGTGCTCGAGAGTACCAGTAGGGAACTGGGTGCGGTGCGAACGGACTCATCGGCAAAAGGGCCAAAAAACTCGAAGCTCCCGCCTCGTCGCTTCTCAGCCGGCTATCGCCAGCGATCGACGGGTTCAGGCGGGAAAAAGACGACGCCATTTGTGAAGAATCGCGGCAACTTTCCGAGACAGAAGAGTCCCCGCCGCCAAGATTCGCCAAGACGGGGATCGAACCGCCCCCCAGCACGCAGACGCTAGTTTTGCCTGTGAGTATTATAGCCGGAAGATTGCGTTTTTTCACAGGGGAGTGGAAACGGCATACTGCCGACAAACGCATTCTCGCATGGGTAGCGGGTTACGAAATCCCCTTTTCCTCGAGGCCGATCCAACAATTTCTCCCCAAAGACAAATCGACTGTCGGTAAAGAAGCTGCGGTAATTAGGAATCTCGTAGCGGTGCTGTTAGAAAAGGGAGCGATAGAACCGTGTCAGGATAGTCAAGGCCAATTTCTATCGGATGTTTTCGTGGTCCCAAAATCCGGGGGAGGCTTCCGGTTGGTTTTAAATCTAAAGCAGCTAAACAAATTCGTTCCTACGTCACATTTTAAGCTCGAGGATCGTAGGACAGCAGTTCGTCTCTTAAATAGGGATTATTTCCTCGCAACAATCGACCTAAAAGACGCGTATTACGCGATCCCGGTAGCAAAAAAGGACAGAAAATTTTTACGGTTTAGATTCGACGGCACGGGTTACGAGTTTACGTGTTTGCCGTTCGGACTGGCAACAGCCCCGTTCGTATTTACAAAAATTCTCAAACCGATTATGGCGGAACTACGCAGTCAGGGCCTGCTCTCGGTTATTTATCTAGACGATATTCTCGTTATTGGAGAGTCCTTTGTAGAATGCAAGAATAATTTTTCGGTTACTAAGAGACTCATCGAGTCTTTGGGCTTCATAATCAATGAGGAAAAATCTCAATCTACGCCGTCAAAGAGATGCAAATATCTAGGGTTCTTGGTTGGATTCAAAAAAAAATGCGACTAGAACTCCCGGAAGATAAGAGAATCAAGATAAAGGGCCTGATTCAAAAATTTTGTCACACAAAAAGCTGTAAAATTCGCTGTTTTGCGCGATTTTTGGGTTCCTTAGTGGCAAGTTGTCCGGCGATCCCTTATGGATTCGCCCATACCAAGACGTTCGAGCGAGCGCGTTACTTGGCCCTTTTGCAGTCGGGAGATTGTTTCGATGCGAATATGACATTAGGCCGCGAGCTAAAAACTGATTTTAATTGGTGGCTGAGAGCTATTGATAACCCGAGTAATTCAATAGAACCTCTAAAATTCTGCATAGAAATCTTTAGCGACGCATCACTATCTGGCTGGGGAGCAGTATGTGAGGAAAAGAAATCACACGGTTTTTGGAATAGAGAAGAGAGTCGGAGTCATATCAACATCTTAGAAACAAAAGCGGCCTTTTTCGGGTTGAAATGTTTCGCTGATAAGCTAAAAAACAGCGATATTTTGTTACGATTAGATAACACCACGGCGATCGCGTACATTAACCGAATGGGCGGAACGCGCTCCAAAAATCTGAGTAGCGCAACGAGACTAATATGGGATTGGTGTGAGGCGCGAAATAATAGAATCGAGGCTTCGTTCATTGGCACAAAAGAAAATGCAGACGCTGACTTTGAATCGAGAAAACTTTATAAAGAAACGGAATATTCTCTGGCAGATTGGGTTTTTCAGGATATCTCGAGGTCGTTAGGAAATCCTCAGATAGATTTATTTGCTTCACGCATTAACACGAAGTGTGTGCGTTACGTTTCGTGGTTTCGCGATCCAGAGAGCTCAGCGATAAATGCTTTTACAATTCAATGGGGGCCGTTTTCTCTGGCTTACGCGTTTCCCCCATTTTCGGTCATCTTGAGGGCCTTGCAAAAAATTAGAGAAGAAAAGGCCCGGGTAATCATGGTAGTTCCTCAGTGGCCTACGCAGCCTTGGTACCCTCTCTTTCGAGCATTATTATGCAAAGAGTCTATCGTTTTCTCGCCCAACAAAGAATTATTGTTGTCTCCTAGCAACGAACCACATCCACTCTGGAGGGACCTTACCCTGGAGGTAGGGTTGTTATCAGGAGGGCGTTCCAGCTGAGTCATGTTCCGGAAATCGCACTGGATTTGATGACGGCTTCTCTCCGCACAGGGTCAATAAAACAGTACGATTGCGCGTTACGAAAATGGTGGAACTTTTGCAAGGAGCACAACGCTAATTTCTACAAGCCGTCCATCGAGAACATTCTTTCTGTCCTCGCTACGGAGTTTCAGCGAGGCGCATCACATGGATCCTTGAACTCTCTAAGATCAGCGATCTCGCTAATCGCAGGGCCCTTTGTAGGTCAAGATTCAAGAATCAAGCGTTTTTTCAAAGGAGTTGTCGAACGTCGGCCGTCAAGACCCAAGTACACGGAGAGAATTTTATAACAATTTTTGCCGAAAAATTATGGTAACAATTCTTACACAGTATTGTACTTTTGGAACATACCCGCAATATAGAAATATTCACAATACTGTATGAGAAATATCATTCACTATACTTTCACTATACTTTCACTTTACAGTATGTTTGGAATCTAATTGTGACATTGAGATTTTTACTATGCAGCTTGGCGAAAACTGTAATATATTATAGCAATTCGAACCCTAATATTGTAAATATTAAAATATTACCATACTGTACAGCTAAGGCCATGATTACTATATATACGATTATTTCATGAGCAGTATCACGCGAGTAATGCAGTGCCTAGTATACAACTATCCTGCTCACTAGATAAGTTACACTCAACAGCAAATGATTATCTGATATTGAGGAAGCTGATTTACAACGTCAACATTCGAGGGCTAAGGATCGGAAGGGTGTAACCCACATTTTTTTGACTTTGTTGAATTTGCTGCCATAAGGGCTTAGTGTACTGAAAATTTAACACGTGAGCCTTTCTGGCAGCATGCGTAGTTTTTTGTGGGTCCTTCTGATTCTTATATGATATGATATGATATGAGAACATTTGGTTTATTCAAATAAAATTATAATCACATGTTTTAATAACTTTGTGAATTTATTATTGGTATCAACATAATCATACATCGACCAAATCCTGGTACGAATGAATTCATTTGTATTACATCCACTTTTTAGATGTATGTAAAAAAAACCGTCACTACATTTGTTCACTCAAGTGATAATTGCATTCTACAGGCCCTCATATAATAAACTGTATTTCATGCACGATGAAAAATTTGCGAAGTAACACGTAGATAAATCACAGCAAATAACAATAACGAATACACTGGATACTCACACTTTCTTTTTTCACTTATAGAACACAAATTATCACAATGTCTAGTACTTTTTCGAACAATTTCGGTCGGATAGCTGAGATCATACTGAGGGTTGACGCGGTCTGACGAGCTTCCTCGAGTCTTCTGACGCATTTTTTTTAAATTCACGTTACTCAAAATTGTGGCTACTATACTGTATAGTGATCCATGCCATACAGATTGCTTGAATTGCCACGAGAATAATGCGCAATACAATGCTGCTTGCGCATAGCTTAAAATGTTACATACTATGGTCTATCATACCAGCAGGCGAAAATTGCGATGTTCCAGAACAAAAATTATATACAATTTTTACAATGCGTATAACAATTATTATTGTATTTTGTCAGAAGTGTGTTCCTATATTTGTGGTAATATAAGGTATGAATATAGAAACGATCGCCATAATGAGGGTATGTTCCACAATTACTATACCATGTATGGTAAAATTTATTATAAAATTCTCTCCGTGTATGACTTCACATGGGACCCGAAGACAGTATTGGATTATTTGGAGAGACTTGGTAAAAATGACGCATTGTCCTTGGAAATATTAGCGGGGAAGCTTGTGACTCTTCTTGCCCTTGTGACAGGCCAACGGATGCAAACGCTATCACTCATTAAGCTCAGCAATATAATCGAAAGGGGTAATACTATCCAAATCAAGATTTCCGATACTATAAAGACGTCGGGCCGCGGTCGGGCTCAACCCCTTCTGACCTTTTCAAGATACGAAGCTCGGAGAAATATCTGTGTGGTTACGACTCTCGAATCATACAAGGAACGAACCGGTTCGATACGCAAAGGTGAGGATTCCCTTTTCCTCGCTCTGAAAAAACCATTTAAGAAGGTATCTGCTCAAACGCTTTCCCGATGGATCAAGCAAGTTTTATCAAACAGCGGGATTGATACTAGCATCTTTTCGGCGTACAGCACACGCCACGCATCCTCATCAGCCGCGAAGCGAAAGGGTTTAGATTTAGACGTTATAAGAAAGTCGGCTGGGTGGTCGAAAGAATCTCAAACATTTGCGCGCTTCTATGACCTCCCCATATGCATAGACAGTTCGGAGTACGCTAATGCGATCTTAGGATAAGATTTAAAAAAAAAAAAAAAAAATGTTAACATATATTATATTACATTATATTCTATCCTTATTTACTGACAGCTAGTCATTGTCTTTAAGTACAACTATTTGAGTTCAAATAAATTTCAACTTATTATATTTGCCGTATATTGTGCTTTAAACATCTACAGTGAGATCTATCGGAAGAGGCGCAAAATACAATTATACGATTAAACGAACTTACCTTAAGTGAAGTTCGATCGTAATTGTATGTAGCGCCTCTTCCGATAGATCACATCCCACCCAGGGGAAGCCAAATATTCATATATATATATATATTTGGGTTTACCTGTCACCCAATACCTCAGAGTGGTATTACCCATAGATACGGCAATACTTTTGAATAATGAGTACTCAGGGCCGGGCGCCCAAACATAGGAACAAAAAAGTCCCTAGATGGGCTTTGAATACGTGTGGTGATTCGGGCAGGGGAGCGGGACTACAGTGAGATCTATCGGAAGAGGCGCTACATACAATTACGATCGAACTTCACTTAAGGTAAGTTCGTTTAATCGTATAATTATATATCAAATAATATGCAAATTACATTAAAAATTAAAGAGCCGTCTTTAAAACTGCATGATATCAACATTTATTTATATCTGGGAAATTCCACCTCAAATCGGCCAATTTTGGGTGTTTTTTGACCTCGTATTTTTTGAATCGCCTTAAACTTTTTTTACGTGAAATCTACGTCAAAAAAGTAGACCCGTATTTTTTTGTTGGTCCAAAAAGTTTTTTTTACGCTAGTTATGAATTATCGAATTTTACTGTAAAAGTAGCGCGAGGGCGGCTTTGAGAATTAATATCTCGGGTCCCCTTCACCGTAGAGAGATGTTTAAAAACGCGTTTTAAAGGCGATGAAAGCCACTTTTCGATAAAATTTTTCAATTTTTCAAAAAATATAGTTTTGTTATTTTTATGAGCAATCAAAATGTTTATCGATTTTTTTCGCAATCTAAGGCCATTTTTAAAATTCTAAAAAAAATATGATCGCATTCCTTATTTAATTTTTAAGATGACGATTTTTTGAAAAAGATGGAGCTATTTTTCTAAGTATTTTTTTTACAATTATTTGTCCGGCGTTGCGTGAGGTTGCCGCGCCTTGCGCCTTGCTACTACCGCGTTATTCCATCTATGGAACGCCGCGCGTCACGCCATTGGCCGAGCCCCGTACGACGCGGTAGTAGCGAGGCGCGCGGCGCGCGGCGCGCCAACCTCACGCAACGCCGGACAAATAATTGTAAAAAAAATACTTAGAAAAATAGCTCCATCTTTTTTAAAAAATCGTCATCTTCAGAATTGAATAAGGAATGCGATCATATTTTTTTTAGAATTTTAAAAATGGCCTTAGATTGCGAAAAAAATCAATAAACATTTTGATTGCTCATAAAAATAACAAAACTATATTTATTGAAAAATTGAAAAATTTTATAGAAAAGTGGCTTTCATCGCCTTGAAAACGCGTTTTTAAACATCTCTCTACGGTGAAAGGGACTCGAGATATTAATTCTCCAAGCCGCCCTCGCGCTACTTTCACAGTAAAATTCGATAATTCATAACTGGCGTAAAAAAAACTTTATGCACCGAGGGAAGAAAGTGCGTACTTTATTCCCGGCTGCGCGCATAAAGAACGCGCTTTCTGCCCTTGGATGCATAAAATATCGTATGCACCATGGTGTAAAGTGTTCTTCTAGCCGAGTGTGAAGGTCACCCTCGCTTCGCTCGGGCGACAAACCTCACACTCGTCAAAAAGAACACTTTATTCCCTAGGTGCATAATATACTATTTTGGACCAACGAAAAAATACGGGTCTACTTTTTTGACGTAGATTTCACGTAAAGAAAGTTTAAGTCGATTCAAAAAATACGAGGTCATTTCTCGGCCGATTTGAGGTGGAATTGCCCATCTGTATTTCGGCTTTACAAAATGATATTGAATGACATGCGGGCAAACCTGAGCAAAGCGAGTACCTCCTTCCTTTTTTTTTTTTTTTAAATCTTTTCATTTCACAGAATTTAAAAAATTTCATTTTTTCGCGACATTTTTTTTCTTCCGTAAAATCTTTAGTGATCTCATTTTTTCTCAAAAATCTATTTGTTATTAAAAAATATATAATCTTTCAGAATTTCACAACAAATATTAAAAAAATCTTGAAATTTTGTTTTATTATTATAAATAATAATAATTAGTAATTTGAATTAATAATTACGTTTAGTAATTGTGAAATGTCGAGAAAAAACATTTTTTTTGTAACCAAATGTCACATTTCATTCGGATAAACATATGATCGCGTAAATGAAAAATGCTCGACATAATATTTAGTAATTAATCGTAATAATATGTGCAAGGGCTTCAATCTAATCCAGCAAACGCAAAATGTTGATAACATTGAAACATTTCAAGTAATAACTTAACACTTCGATAGGCCGTGAACAAGTAGCTGAGTGTTGGGTCATATGACATAAGGTAGTTTAGCGTAGTGGTTAGGGCGTGCGACTGGTAACCGAGCGGACGTGGGTTCAAGTCCCGGCGGGGACGTAAAATACGGCGGTTTTTTTCAGTAGGTGTATAATGCAATTTCATCGATAGGATGCGTAGGCTGGGTCAACTGACGATAAAATATGTCGCATTTCGGATTGTTATTTTCTTCTACTATTATTACTTTTTAATTTCATGAAAAGAATGTGAGGGCTAGCCCGATTATATTTCTACTATAAGGGGAGCGTTGAAGGAGGTTCTAAACAGACCCTACTTTGAGCCTAAACTTGGTAAATCGGGAAATTTCGGACACTTTTAGCGTCAATATAGGGTCTACTATTACATTGAAATAGAACCTACTTTACTATCTTTATGCACCGAGGGAAGAAAGTGTGTACTTCATTCCCGGCTGCGCGCATAAAGAACGCCCTTTCTGCCCTTGGATGCATAAAATATCGTATGCACCATGGTGTAAAGTGTTCTTCTAGACGAGTGTGAAGGTCACCCTCGTTTCGCTCGGGCGACAAACCTCACACTCGTCAAAAAGAACACTTTATTCCCTAGGTGCATAATATACTATTAACCCCTACGTAGGAGCTCCTACGTAAGGTTGAAATGCATTTTGCCCGCACGACGTGCTTGTCGCACGCGTGCGAGCGGTATGTCCATCATATGCGCGCACATATGTCTGCTCGTATGCTGGCAACGTCGTGCGGATCAATCGGCACGCGTGCGTGCATAATGCGTCGCATATTGCACGCATTTTGTTATCTGGGTGGTTTAACGTAAAAAATATCGACTATCGCTAAGTATGCCCCCTGCGATGCTGTTAAAAAAAAATCACGAAAATTCCGCATTGAAAATCAAAAATTTTAAGCCCAAGGCCATGATGGAGAAATGATTCCTTCAATCTTTTTTTCTGATCTGAATTCAATTTTTATTCAAATCACGTATTAACATGTTAATTCAGCATAATTATTCAGTATAGTATTCATATTGTTAACAAATCGCCGAAATTTCTGCATGTAAAACCTGAAATCCTAATCTTCAGCGATCGTAATGAATTTTTTTTTTTTTTTTTTTTCGTCGAAGTTCGAATATTGACGAAAAAAAAGTCCATTTCTATTGTTCAAAGCATGAAGAAATATCTGATAGGTTATAAATACTAATTAATTCAGTACACACAGTATTTTGATTAGTTTATTCGTTTTATGATCCTATGAGATTCATAAATCTCTGAATTCGAGAACAGCTTTACGCGTAAAATTCCATTTTTCTGAGGAATAACGCAATCCCTGACGGCTTTTGATTCAAGCTCAATATACCTTCAGCTACCGTGGATATACCGGCTGGTTACCCTTTTACTATCGTTATAGTACGTGTTATATAGTTTCGCGCCGAAAATGAACAAAGTTCCTACCGTATGTATGCGTACTTACAACACTTTTGATAAAAATAACGTTTTTTAACATAATTAGCCCGATAAAACTACGTTTTCAATTTAAAAAATGCAATTCATAAATCAGTGAATAAATCCAATTGACGAAAAAAAAAGTTATTTGTCGTTGGTGAAACCGACCATTATAGTAATTTCGTTGCGATCCTTTTGTAAAAATATTATTGAATGAATATTTTTTTCAAATGTAAGTATTTTGTAATTGAACATACGGTTTTCATACCGTACTACCTACGAATACCTACCGTTTAAAATTTGTTTATTTTCGGCTCAAAAATACCATGTTTATGTAGCGAAAAGAACGTGTTGTTACGGTCTTCTGACAATCCTTATACCAATACCGCGTTTGTACGCTAAACATACGGGATATCTGCGTATGTCAAAAGCCGTCAGGGATGTACTTTTTGAATCGATGGTAACAACGTTTTGCGTTGTTAAAGCTGCTCTCCAAAGCAGTTTTCATTGAATCTTGTTTCTCTTGAGGTGAAAATTTAACCGTAATATTTGGTAAGTTCGTTGGATTGGAAGCCCATTCGTAAAGTTCTGTCGGTGTCCTAATTTGTCGGTCTGGCGGTAATTGAAGACTCGCTCGAGCTGCTATTCTTTTCACGGTGCCACCCAGGCCATCACACGGCCCTTTTCCGTGTGCAATGGAAAAATAATACCATTCGGCTTCGATCCTGAAATCTTCTTTGTGATAATACACATTTACAAGATTTTTATAATTTTTAAATTGCTGGGGGGCACACCATCTGAGAAGTAATAAACTTTCGATACCGTAGTCGAAATGGTTTTTAAGAAAATAGAAATCAATAATAATGTGAGCGTAAACATGAACCGCCATTGAATCATGTCTCAGAGCGTCTGAGATGATCACTAAACTCCTGCGACAGAGTACATTTTCTGATTTAAAATAAACAACAACAGGGACTGTTGCTTGGTTATTATTCCAATGATACCCTGGTGCAGCGTTTCGAACAACAAAGGAATAATTTTCAGCGAAGTCGCAAATTACAATTAAGGTAAACGTACCAATAGTGAAACACTAACCAATAGTGAAACAGCGGAGTTATTTCTCTTTCTACAAGTTCTATATATAACTTTTTTTTTTGGGAATTCATTGCTTTAGTTAAGAAATATATTTACAAAGGGAAAGCAAATTTTTTTTTCGCTAAAAATGTTCGGAAGAATTTTAAAATGTCATATTTCTGGCGCCCCTTCTGACGAGCGGGCTCTTTGGTCTCCGTCTACCCGTCGCCAGGGGTGCTGACGCTCAGTATCGAAAAGAGAGCTAGCACATGTTTTCGCTTAATTAAGTGTTGAAAAACTGCACCCACGGTAGTAGTGACACTACACGTATCGTTGAAGAGCAGGTAAATAAAATAAATTACAGTTTTTCCTATAAAAAAAGCCGCGTTTCACTGAAGGTTACCTCAGAAGAGTGATGCAACCAGAAGTGAAACAGCTTTTTGTGGTTACTATAAACGAATTGTGTCATGATTAATACATCAATTCTCTGTACCCAGACAACGTTAAACTGTGAATTTCTTTACCAGATTGATTTTTTCAATAGTTTTACATTAATATTAGGTATGAAAGTCAAAGAATTTCGAGGTTAAAGGGCAGCAAATGGACGAATCATTTTTAGGTTATATGCTGTTTATAGAAGGCTTTGCTTTTTAATAATTATCTAGATATTCTCCTAATTTTTGTTGTCGTGGGGATTGCAGATGGCGAAAGTTGAGAAGCAGTACAGTCCTGCAGAATTGCAGGCAGCGCTGGATGCAGTCAACAATGGTTTGAGCCTACGCCAAGCTGCAAAACAGTTCAGAATTCCTGCTGCAACTCTCTTAAGAAGAAAACAAGGAAAATATCCTCTGATAACAAGGAAAGGACCCAAGACAGTTTTATCAATTGAAGAGGAACATGAACTTGTTAAGTGGGTCATACACATGGGCAGCGTAGGGTACCCTGTTTCAAAAAATGACATTTTAGACAGCGTGAAGCTCGTATGCGCTAAATTAAAGAAGAAAAATCCATTCACTGGAGGGCGGCCATCAGTGAAATGGTACAAGGGGTTCATGAATCGTCATAAGAATGAATTGAGTGTCAGGATGAGTCAAAATTTGACATTGCGAAGAGCAACAGTAACTGAAGAAGCCATCAGGAACTGGTTTAAGGAAGTTTATGGACATCTTCAAACTGAGAAGCTGCTGGAAATTGATCCATCCAGGATATTCAACTTAGATGAGTCAGCCTTCCATTTGTCACCAAAAACTGATAAAGTCATTGTACGAAAAGGACAAAAAGCTGTCTACAACATTTGTTTTGATGACAAAGCATGCCTGACAACTTTGATTACAGTCAACGCTAAGGGCCAACTTCCACCTGGACTCATAATGTTCAAAGGAGTTAAATTTCCACACAACGTTGTTGCAAATCTTTCAACCAGCTTCACTGCTGGTAGGAGTGAGAATGGTTGGATGACGGGGGAGACTTTCTATGAATATATTACAAATACTTTTTACAATTGGTGTCTGAAAGAGAAAATAGTTTTTCCCGTACTAGTATATTTGGATGGGCACAGCAGCCACTTAACGCTACCCTTGTGTAAATTCTGTTCAGAACACCAAATTGTATTGATAACTCTCTACCCTAACGCTACTCATCTAATGCAACCGTTGGATGTGGCATTGTTCAAACCATTGAAGAAGGCATATAAAGCTGAATTAGACAAATGGAGACATGAACATCACGGAAATTATCCTAGTCGTGAAAATTTTGGTAATGTCATACATAATGCACTACAATCCCTAGATTTAGCGACGATAATGAAGAATGGATTCGCTGCATGTGGATTATATCCATTTAATGAAAATGCTCCAGCGTATTCAAGGATTCCTGGAAAATCACTTTCTACTACCAATGTAGATGAGACAAATAATGATTCACAACCTGTAACATGGTTTGATGAATTTGAAAGACAAATAAATGAACAGACCCTGGCAGTTTTCAAAAAATGTGCAGAAGATGGAGTCTGGTCTGGCCCTGATTGTGATCGCAGTTTTTTTGAATTTTGGCTAAAATCTAAAGGGATTTCCTTTCCTCCAGAGAATGTTGGAATAAATGGAACAGAATTAGCACGTGCAGTTCCTGTGAACTCCATTAATTCTGCACATGAATCTATTGCTGATGCATTAGAGAATACTGAGATCCATGAAGTAATTATGGAATGTGATCTATCCGCAGAAAATACTATAATATTGTACCCTGATGAAGAATCAAGTGCCTCGGTAAAAAAATTTATCCTGTCCTATCCAAAGAATTCCATTTTCAAGAGCTATCCAAGAAAATATGTCCTAACGTGCCAGTAGTTTTATTTACAAAAGTTCAATTTTATTTTCAATCAAAAGATCCATTCAATTTATTGCAAAGTATTAATTTTGATCATTCTATTTACAGTTTTGATCCTCATAATATTTACAAATTGCTTTACTTACAAAATTGAAATATTTACAAATTAATCTATTTACAAGATTGATAAATTTACAAATTTATTTACAAATTGATTTATTAAAGAAATATAAACAATGTGATTGGATTTGAGAGAATTAAGAAGTACTCCTGAGCAATATTATTTAAAACAAGCAATCGAGTAATAAAATCTGTAGAAAAAACTTTTGACTGTCTCTCAGTTTAATATAGATAGAAGGGACTTTCAATTATAAGAATCAAATCTGGGTATTTTTACAAGGCTAGACATAGGTTTTTTCTTTTCTGCACATTTACAGCACTCTTTGCAAAACAATGAGGCTATCTCTACTGAAAACTCCAGCGATAATGTAATCCTTTTGGAAATTCCTTCATCGACTCACGAAGAAACACTGGCCGAAGCACAAAATCAAGTCCTCTTGGAAGACTCTTCAGTCGTCACAGACAGACAAAAAACTCCTTGCCAAGAAGTAACATCTACAGCCAATCAGGAAAATATTTCATTGAATTCTCAAGGTAAAAACATTTCTAACAATACGTAATAGAATGGGAAATTTTTTTTTATCAATAACATACTCATTTTTATAGTGATTCCCAATACACAAATGAGGACTATAGAACCTAACAATAATGAAAAAGTCCCTTCTGCCTTCAAAGATTTGCTCTTCTATGTTGAGTCTGATCCCTTTAAGAGGAAGCAAAGATCAGTAAAAGAGGCTAAAATTAAGGAAAAACTTCCTACTGTGATTAGCTCTGATAAGTATATCGAGTATCAAGAAAAGAAAATAAAAGAAAAAGAGTTACAGATAGCTAAGAGGGAAGCTTTAAAAGCTGAGAGGGAACGAAAAAAATTGATGCAAGAGGCTGCTAAAAAAATTAAACAAGAAGCAAGAGAAGAGAAATTGAAACAGAAAAGAATTGAGAAACAAAGAAAAGAAGAGGAGAAATTAAGAAAAAAAAAGAGAGAGAGAGATAGAAGTTCAGAATTCTAAGAATAAGAGACCAAAAAAGGCAATAACTAATAATTCAAATTCTTCTAATAAGAAAACTAAAAGACCAAGAGTCTCTGAACAAGATAAACCAAAAAAGGCAATAACTAATAATTCAAATTCTTCTAATAAGAAAACTAAAAGACCAAGAGTCTCTGAACAAGATAAACCAAATAATTCAGAGAATTTATAGGCGCCGCTTGCCTTACCTGGAGGCACCATTATGGAGGTTCATGAACCTGTCAATCACGTTGCAGGCCTTCCCCTTGATTTCACTACTTAAGGGGGGCCTATACTGAAATTTTGAAAAAAAGTAGTTTTTTTATTTCTCAAAGGTGTAGGAAATATCCAAATGAAAAAACCCTACGCTACGTTGTATATGATGCTAGTATCTATGTATAGAAAAAAATTCAATTTTCTGCCATGAAAGTGTAGACGCAAGGAACTTTTTACAGAAATTTTCCTTCGCTGCGCTGCAAGATTCTGCAAGATTCTGCTTCGCTGCGCTGCAAGACTCTGCAAAAAGTTCCTTGCGTCTACACTTTCATGGCAGAAAATTGAATTTTTTTCTATACATAGATACTAGCATCATATACAACGTAGCGTAGGGTTTTTTCATTTGGATATTTTCTACACCTTTGAGAAATAAAAAACTACTTTTTTTCAAATTTCGGTATAGGCCCCCCTTAAAGTGAATTAGTTAAGCTATTAGTTAATCTTTGTTCATAATTATAAGCATTATAACTTAAAAACAATATTTACTTGATATTAATTTTCTAGTAGTTATCCATTATATGCTAAGGAAATAATATTTTCGAATGAAAAATTGATAGTGGTTATTATTTCTTCAATAAAAGTTCATTTTCAAATAAATTTATATTAAAAATCCCGAGAAAAATGGTTCAAACACACTCCCACCTTCTTTTTAGACTGGCGTTTCACTATTGGTAAGCTACATGTTTCACTACTGGGGATAGCGTTTCACAATTGGTCATCTAGCTGTTTCACTACTGGTTTCCCACCCATTTGGCTGTTTCACTTCTGTTCCGAAAATCTCGAGTCTTTGAAATTTCTTTTAAAATTCATTATTAGCTAATATAGACTTAATATATTGGTTAGTTTAAAGCTCTAAAGCTCAACTGTGAGCCCAGAATAAAAATTACTCCAGAACTTTCAAATTTATGCTTTTTTTTGCCGTTAATAATCGAGACACAGCGGTGGGCGTTTCACTATTGGTGCGTTTACCTTAGTTCATTTTCAGGTAAGGATTCTTTTAGATTTCGCAGAAACATTGCTTGTTCTTTTGCTATGAAGGAATGTGGTGAAAGAGCTTTGATTTTGTCGCATAAGTCAGAAACGAATTCTTCAGAAGATGTGGTCGCCGTTTCCAGACTGGTACGTGGTTTTGACACTCACAAGTAACGTTACCCAAGTGTCACTCTCCGATTTCAATCAAACTATGAAAAACTTGTAGAACGGTCAAAAATAATCGACACGTATTTTTTTATATGTGCAAAGGCAGCATTCCAAGGGTGATAACAACCCGATGCATTTTTAGCCACTACAAGAAACGGGGGGTCACAACTTCAATAGAAGGCATTTCGGAAGGAAATGTTCATAAGTAAAGTTATAGAGTTTCAAAATATGCATCCGTTTTCACCGTTTTTCACGTCGTCAATGGTTGTTATCTCACAATTAACGAGCGTTGAAAAATATGACAAAAATTTCAATCCTTTAAATTGGCAGAGGATTCTCAACATATAATAAAAATATGAGTTTCCATGTACGAACTGCAAATTGGCCCTGACCTGGCTTCGACACCTGCAGTGAAGGTCAATCCAATACCACCATTCGATGCACGTTTTAAAAGTCTGTAACATTTTTCATAAACATTTCCTTCCGATATGCCTTGTATTGCAGTTGTCACCCGCCGTTTCTTGAGGTGGTTAAAAATGCATCGGGTGGTTACCACGCTTAAAATGCAGCCTTTGCACGTATAAAAAAATACGTGTCGATTATTTTTGACTGTTCTACAAGTTTTTCATAGTTTGATTAAAATCGGAGAGTGACGCTTGAGTAACGTTACTTGTCAATGTTTATTAGACCTCGCCAAAAAAAAAAAATTATTTTTGACTTTGTCCGAAACAACTTCAAATGTGAGTATTTGATCTAATACTGACCCTGTCAAAATTTGGGCTCCGTCGGATAATTCTAAGAGGTCGCGCATCGAGTCTTAAAATTTTCCTATTCAATTAACACGTGAAAATTGTATTTTGACCATTCAGAGCTCATTGAATTTTTCCTGCGCAATTGCGAGCAGTCTGAATTGCTGTGAGGCCTTAATTATATGTTGTACATATGGGGCATTCCACACCAACTCGACCTGCCGCGGACCCTTACCATTTTTTATTTCTTTTTTCTTCGAGTATGATGGAAGAAAGGGCGAAAAATGGACGTCTGAATTATTTCAGATTTTTTGGACCCCCGGTTCAAAAGTTGACTTTTTTCAGGCAGACATGTATTTGGAGATCTGTATTAGTCGTACGAAAAAATCACCCAAATGAAAAAGTTTGCCAATAATATGAGGTGACAAAAACTTATTTTTTAAGAATTTTTCAATATTCGTGGATGCTGTTTTTTCGATAAAACACTCTTAATTTGGGATTTTCACTGCGTTAGACGTCATCGTTTTTTGTGAAATTTTCACCATAACTTCTTTGTGAAAATACGAAACTTTTGAGACTATGCCGAAAGTGGTACTACCCGGGAAAAAGAGTTCCATATATGATCAGATATGGCCATATATGAACTTCCATACATGATCAGGTATGAAATTTGACCTGATCTGAACATACATGAGCATGTGGGAGCATATATGAGCATGTGGGAGCATATATGAGCATATCAAAGATCACATGAAGATGTATGGGCATGTAAGATCATATATGAGCATGTCTGAACATATCCGAACATATCTGAGCATATCCGAACATGTCTGAGCATTTGTGAATATATCTGAGCACATTATATAAGCTAAATGAGCATTTAAAAGTAGAAGTAATGTGGCTTTGTAGGAATGACACTTCTTCAAATTAGGCAAAAAAATCACGGCAGTTTTTGCATGTCATCGAGTTTGATGTTACGTAGTGCTGACATGTGGGTTATGCAATTATTGAATAATTGAATTTTTGCCTAATTTGATCATTTGTTATGTTAAATAAAAAAATAATAATAATAAAGCACACGATTCTCATGGGATACCCCATTTATGATTCTTTTATTTTTCACTGAAGAGAAGATGAATCTCACTGAATAATCGAGAATATGAATTATTGGCCCACGATTAACCACGAAAGAAAATTTAGTATGAAATATAGTGAATAAGCATGTTTTTGAATCATTTGAAAATTCCTTCTCGAATAGGGAGACTAGGGGAACAAAATAAAAATCTGGAAAAATTAGGGAATTTTTTCAAAATTATTTGGAGCTGATTTGGAGGGATCCAACATGATTTTTTTTTTTTACCCCATCTAAGGGCCACCCTATATGGAGCGTTTCACGTCAAATCGACCACCCCAATTTTGTGAGTTACTTTGATGAAATCAAAACAATAACAGCAAATCAGTCGACGATATTTTTGCATGGTCTTGATCGGAAATTGTATAGTCATTATTGTTGAACACACAGGCATACGATGGATAGTTTTTATGTGTTATAGGGTAACCTACCCAGTAGATGGACATGGCCCTAAAGATGGACGGTCGACTTTTGGATAGGAAATTACGCGAAGGAATACTAAAATGTAAACTGTTGCTCTGAATTTTCGATAATTGTTGTTATTTTTAATCCCGAAATGAAAGTTTTTTGTTGATCGATTTCTTATTTCAATTGCTAAAAAAGAATCGTCCATCTACTGGGTCGTTTTCTTAGGCGTCCATCTATTGGTGCTTCTACCCTAATTGGCGACAATCTCAGTCCTGTGAAACGCAGAGAGGAAATTAGAAGACCTAGAATATCTGAATCGTATTTCCGTGAGTTCGATAATTCTATTTGAAGGCTTCCTTGCATTATATACACGACAATATATGGGCATATACAATCATACACGGTGCTCCTCAAGCAAGGAAAAGTGGACCAAAAATGGATCCAAAATCGGCTAACGCAGAAAGTTTCTATATTTTTTGTAGATTAAGAAAATGTTCAGCTGAAAATCCTAGCTGATCGGTTTCGCAGGTTATGGCCGTTTATGTATTTATACCGCGCACGTTCATGAAAAGCAGGGTAGAACACTTTACCCAGCAAACCAACCAACGTAACAAACACGCTAGATATGCGTTAGCGACTAACGTGACGTTAGTAAATAACGCAAATAACGTAGAATGCTGTGTCGCTATAATCCTCCATATCTCACGTGAGGCCGTGGCGTTACGCCGTGACGTAAAATTGGCGCTACTTTTGATTTAGCAAGAAACACGAAAATCTTGCCGCATTCCAACGCCATTCTAACACCAGCCAGTGGCGTTAGAATGCCTCATAAAGTTGACACTACCTTCGCGTCAATCAGTACCGGTACAATGCAAATATCATAAAAATTTTAAAGAAACTGAAAAACCAATTGACCACACGAGGACTTGAACCTACGACCCTCGTCACATGAATCCGAATTCTTGCCGTTGCGCCAACAACTGCTTATGATTTATGTAAATATAAAAGACTTATGTAGTAAACCAATTCGCGATACACTATGCGATTCTTGGTACATTTTACACGAAGAAAGTAAAGTGAGACTGTCAATGCAGTTCGAACTTAACCAATAATGTGGTTAATGGTGAACGCTAGTATGCCGTTTTCACATAACGCTAGAATGCTGTCACAACCTAACGCTAAGATGTTGATATGGCGGCAGTACTGAATGGCTATATATTTGCGCCAGCTGTACGTCATTCGGTAACGTTACTCACTGACGCTAGAACCGATACAAGTAGCGACACAGAAGTCTATAGACCAGGCGCTACAGCACACCATAAATCTGACCCTGATCTAGCGTCAGTCTAGCAAAAGGCAGTTTTGAACGACAGGTTTTGTTTGCTGGGTTACTACGCACATGCAATCGACCTCTTGATCCTATTATGAGAAAATTAAGTATGTATTAATGATTTTTCATTGAAAGTCTCGTTTTTTTTTTCCGAAATTATTTGATACGTTAATTTACCGGCCTCTGAATAATGCCGCTTCTCCACTATTCCCGTTTTTGCAACGTATCAACAGATTTCCTAATTGCAAATTTGAATAATTTTTAGCGTTCGTGACACGATTTTTAAAGCAAGATTGTAGAAACCACTTTTAGCTTGACCCAGGATCAATGACGAGGACGTAGTGATTAAGGGGGTTGGCTAGTAAAAAATGACTAGTTTTTCATAAATTGATTATGGCATAGTCGTCCCATTGAGTATTCATCGAATTAATATATTCGTAAACTGATGATTTCCCTGACATGTCCAGAAACAAAATAATACCTAAATCATGAACAAATGGCTAGATATCGATTTTTCATTTTTTTTTTTTTTTTTTTCCTTTTTAATTGCTTTAAAACAATAATAGTATATTATGCGGCATGCCCGTAAACCAAGTGTTTTTCGGCGAGAATAATGATTTCAGGACGAGCTAAAGGCGAGCCGAAGGCGAGCCGGAAGCGAGTTCTGAAATCATTATTCGAGTCAAAAACGGTTTACGGGGGCGCCCCATACTGTATTTTTTTCGAAATAGGCATGAAAAGTCACTTTGACGCCTGTTGAGATTCACTAGACGAAGAGTGAGGTTATAGTGCGATCTGTCGCGCACTCCGAACCGCGCATCGAAACTGCCATATAAAGACTTTATACGGCAGCTTTGGAATGCGCACTTCGAACTGCGCATCCAGACTGCCGTATAAAGACTTTATAGGTCAGTTCTGAAACCATCCGTATAAAGTGACACTTTGTGGATCGAAAACAGGCGTCAAAAAGTGACTTTTCAATGCCTATGCCGAAAAAAAAATCTAGTAGATTGGTTCGATCACAGTCTACGATGGCTTATTTTCTTCGGCAAACTATTCTCTATGATTCGCCTAAGGCTTTTTTTTCATCATGTTGGTGACGGTGAATATTCAATTTTACAAGATTGCACATATACCGATTTCAATCAACAAATAACCACATTGAATTGCCGATTGACAGAAAAAATAATCTGTCGTGGTGAATTTGTGGGAAATAGTTTTGTGGACAAAATGAGCCATCGTAGACTGTAATCGCACCAATCTACTAGATTTTTTATCGTTTCAAAGCAATTCAAAATGAAAACTTGATATCTAGCCATTTGTTCATAATTTGGGTATTATTTTGTTTCTGGACATGTCAGGGTAATCATCAGTTTACGAATATAATAATTCGATGAATACTCAATGTGGCGACTATGCCGTAATCAATTCATGAAAAACTATTCATTTTTTATCAGCCAACCTCCTTAACTGATGTTCTGTTAGAAAAAAAAAAAAATTTTAAAAGAAAGTAGAAAAAAAAAAGAAGGGATCAGTTAATCACTACGTCCTCGTCGTTGATCCTGGGTTAAGCTAAAAGTGGTTTCGACAATCTTGCTTTAAAAATTATATCATGAACGCTAAAAATTATTCAAATTTTTAATCAGGAAATCTGTTATTAAGATACGTTGCAAAAACGGGAATAGTGGAAAAGTCAGTCAATCAATCAATCAATTTTCAAAAAAAAAAAAAAAAAAAAAAAACAAGTCTTTCAATGAAAAATCATTAATACATACTTAATTTTCTCATATTGGGATCAAGAGGTCGATTGCATGTGTGTAGTAAAGTGTTCTACCCTGCTTTTCATGAACGTGCGCGGTATAAATACAAAATCGGCTAAACTTGCGAAACCGATCAGCTAGGATTTTCAGCTTAACATTTTCTTAATCTACAAAAAATTTAGAAACTTTCTGCGTTAGCCGATTTTGGATCCATTTTTGGTCCACTTTTCCTTGCTTGAGGAGCACCGTGCATACATGATCATATATGATCGTTAGGGCCAGGAATTTGGTTTCAGTAAAACAGAGAGACAAAAGATGGGAGGAGCTAAAACTTTTAATTGGTTCAATTTTGATAGATTTGTATTTGTTTATTTGAATCGAGTGAAGCGAGCAATGAAGCAAAAATAAGTTTTATCGATCCAAAACGAATATACTATTCACATAACTATATATACAGTGAATATTCGTATCTGCGGGGTTGTTTGAGATTCTAAAATATGCACTTAATAATATTTTGAATGAATTTAAACTAAGGATATTATTTGAGAATATTTTAGGTAATATTACTTGTATCGCCGTATAATGTAGAGAAAAAAAATTCTACGATATAAAAAATAATTCTCTATAAGGCAGTGTTACGTATTCCGCCCTGTTCCATACTCCTCTATGCTCTCTCACTCTCAATACCCAAGACATAACATCCTGCATGCATCCAGTCTCACCACCTCTAATCAGAGGAAGTCTCACCCTTACATTCCAAGAACTACATCCCTACCTATGCACCCATAAACTGCACCTGCATGAACGCGCCCATGCCCGGGACAAAGGAAAAGATGATCTCATTATTCAGCTCATCAGTAGCGATTATTAATATTAAACTTGCAGAAGACACTCTCTCCTAAATCGTCAAGAGGAGCACTAGCTCCCTTTTAGCTCCCGACTTTGATAAAGTAATCAATACAAAATCACTCATCGCAAATATCCAATAACGTGTAAAACTTTATAGATAATTCTACCATTTCTGTAACCAATAATAAAAACAACTATTCTGTTAATATACCCAAAATTCACTGTGATCACTTCAATCTCAACCCCGGTTACTTTAGAGTGTAAAAGCGAGGAACGAACCAACGAAATCCAACTCCAGCGTAATACATAACAAAGGTGACAGCGTAATACATAACAATGGTGGCAGCTCTCTCACTCTAACCTTATTCATAACAATGGTGGCAGCTCTCTCACTCTAACCTTATTCATAACAATGGTGGCAGCGGAACTACTTCGTTTACCGGAAAATACAGTGACAAAATAAGTGAATTCTACAAAGCGACATATATGTGACACGAGTGATTACTGATTACCAATTTTCAAACGCACGATTTCTAGTGGAAAATCTTCCATACCTTAAATCATTGCAACAAGTCATACTAAATCTACCAAATCACTAAATCACAAAATCTACTAAATCTACAAAATCACGAAATCTACGAAATCTACCAAATCACTAAATCACAAAATCTACTAAATCTACCAAATCACTAATTCTACAAAATCTACCAAATCCACAAAATCTACGAAATCTACTAAATCACTAAATCAACAAAATCTACCAAATCCACATAATATAAAGTGCATATATTATATACGTAGATATCAAAGTGAGAACGTAATACAGTGTTCTTCAAAATCAAAGAAAATAACTCAGCAATAAAATCAAAGTTGCTAAAAGAAAAGAAGTCCGACATCATCCTCAAAGGCACCTAGCCCCACAAAGATTCATCTGAATCCAACAATTAGCGATCTCGCTACAACGAAGTGCAGATTCCTGAGCCGTGACATCTATACTCTCATCGACGACTTCTCGACATCCGACATCCGACGCAGTCCAACACAACAGCTTCATCTCCAATATCAACTCAGATCCGTATTAAACATGAAATTTTTCCTAACCCTGATCATCAGCTTGTAAGTTATCTTTAATTATAATAAGTACACACATACCTCAAACGAAATAATCTAATTCACAAATCGCAAAATGCCTGACGAAAACGCAGAAACCTCATACTGGTCTCTTAAAGACTTATTAGATACAATCCCCTACTTTAATGGGAAAAACTTGAATATTAATAACTTCATAAGAAGCTGTGAAAATGCCAAAACTCTTGTGAAACCAACTCAACGCCCTATTTTGACGCGAATGATCAGAACTAAAATCTATGGAACAGCTGAATCATATTTAGGAAGTACAGAATACGACACTATTGACGAAATCCTAACGGTCTTAAAACAAGCCTTCTTACCAAAGAAAACAATTTTCGAATGGCAAGCAGAGTTGAACAATATCAAACAAAAAAGCGGCCAACGTGTTTTAGATTATAGCGCTAAGGTCGAAGACTTACACCACAACACAACACAAGCGATCAATAATTCAGGCACACGTGATACTGCTGGAATGATTGCAGCAGTTGAAACAAATGTACTTAAATGCTTCGTTAGAGGCTTGATCCCGGAAATTGAAATTCGAGTAGCCGGCTCAAACCCGACCACTCTGGCTAAAGCCATCGAAACGGCACTAACAGAAGAACAAGAACTCCTAAATCGAACAGCTCATAACACAGACTATAACAGACGCCCTCCTAATCGACCAAATTCACAACACCCCCCTAGATTTTGCAATCATTGTAATCGACAGGGACATTCAATAGACGATTGTAGACAACGCGCCCGCGAAAACCAACCACAACCTCCAGACAGACGCCCTCCCAACCAACCAAACTCACAATACCCCCCTAGATTTTGCAATCATTGTAACCAACAAGGACATTCGATAGAAAATTGCAGGCGACGCGCCTACAATAACCAACAACCTCCTAACCAACAGCGACAGTCTAGCCAACAAAATACACAACATTATTCTTTATCCTGCAACTATTGCAAGCGCCAAGGACACTCAATAGAGAATTGCCGAAAACGCGCCTATAATAACGCACAGAGACAACAAAATCAGAGTCCTTTAAACTCGAACTCAGTCCGCCGGGAGAACGTGCCGACGGACCCAACACAAACTCAGCCGCGTTCAACGATACAATAAATCACGTCCTCGAAATAGAATCAGAAGCAACACATGGATTATTGCCGGTCGTCGAAATCGATATAAAAGAATTAGAAACAAAATCAAAATTCATAATAGACACCGGTGCGGACTTAAATATCGTTAAAATCAATTCCCTAAAAGGAGATACCGAACGTGACAGAACTAAAATACGGAAAATGACAGGAATAACAGACGGATTTACTAATACTTTAGCGGAAACAAAATTAAAAATCAACAATAAAGAACACGAATTTCACGTCGTCCGCGAAGATTTCCCGATAGCTCAAGACGGTATTATCGGACAACCCTTGTTACATAAAGAAAAAGCTACCATTTCCTATAAAAATAATACATTAACTTTGACAGATACTGTAATTCCCTTCAAACTCCAAAAACACAAACCACAAATCGCAACTCTCATTACAATACCAGGTCGTACCGCTCAAGTAATTCCTCTTAAAATCTCAAATTCAGAAATTAACGAAGGCTATGTAGATACGATTAACTTAGGTCCCAATATTCACTGCGGTAAAGCATTAGTTACAAACAGTAACGGTCAAGCATGTATACTCGCGATAAACTCAAACGAATCAGCTGTTGAAATAAGTGTGCCAATCGTAACCCTAGAACCTGTCAACGAATCTCTGAGTACACTCGATCCAAAAAGTTCCATAAACCAATCTGGTGCCGTACAAATTTCAAAAATTAACGGTGATATACGAAAATCTTCAGATACAATCCTTCATTTCATACCACAAAAAATTCAAATATTACGAGGAATCTCAGTTGAATTACTAAAAGCTTTTAATCTAAACGAGTACGAGCTAATTACCTACGCAAAAAATGATATAATCGGAGATACCATAAAAGACACAATCCCTAACAGCTCACAAGTAATATACCACTCAATTATCATGGAAACATATTCCAGTGATATAGACGATACGATCATTACTAATACGCTAAATTCTCTAAAAAATCATCTAAAATCAAATAACACAAAATCAATCTCAATTCCTGACCTATCCGACGAACTAGGCAGACAGAAATGGGATAAAATCTTACAATCAATAACCTCAACTTTCAACAACTCAGATATCTCAATACAAATCTATGATACTAAATCTAACAATCAAACTCAAAACACAAAAACTAACCCAAACGTGCTGACAATAAACGACACGATCGAAACTAATAAACCTCATATACCCGTCGATGATAATAATAATAATCATTCTGAAAGATTAACAGTCCTTAAAAACTCAATGCATCTGGACCATCTTAATGACGAAGAAAAAGAATCTATACTCGCTCTGACAACGGAATTCAACCACCTATTTTTTCTACCAGGTGACAAGCTATCAAACACATCCTTAACTAAACATTCAATCCTAACGACAGACGATAACCCAATCAACGTAAAACAATACCGATACCCTACGGTCCACAAAGACGAGATACAGAAACAAGTTTCCGAATTATTAGACCAAAATATCATCAAACCATCATCCTCACCCTACAATTCCCCCCTTTGGGTTGTACCCAAAAAACCAGACGCAGAAGGCAACAAAAAATGGAGAATGGTCATAGATTTCAGAAAACTTAATGATAAAACAATAGGTGACGCGTACCCCCTACCAAATATAAACGACATACTTGATCAACTAGGAAACGCAAAATATTTCTCAACTTTTGACCTCGCCTCAGGTTTCCACCAAATCCCCATGGACCCGACTGACGCTCACAAAACAGCATTCTCAACCCCCCACGGCCATTATGAATTCAATAACATGCCATACGGACTGACGAACGCTCCTGCAACATTCCAAAGATTAATGGACCAAGTTTTATCCGGTTTAGAAGGAAACATAGCATTCGTATATTTAGACGACATCGTTATCTACGCACACTCTCTAGAAGAACACGAAATTAAATTCAGAAAACTAGCTAACCGATTACAATCAGCAAATTTAAGCTTACAAGTCTCCAAATGCGAATTCCTAAGAAAAGAAGTTATCTATTTAGGACATATCATTACAGAAAACGGTGTAAAACCAGACCCGAAGAAAATAACAGCAGTCAAAGCATACCCAGTTCCTAAAACAGCTAAACAGATTAAACAATTTCTTGGACTAATCGTTTATTACAGACGCTTTATCGAAAACTTTTCAAAAATATCGAGACCACTAACTACACTACTAAAAAAAGACGTTAAATTCCTTTGGACATCCGAACATCAAATGGCTTTCGAAACCTTACGAGATTCGATACGCACATCTCCTATATTACAATACCCTAAGTTCGATCAACCATTCATACTAACAACTGACGCATCTAAATACGCGATTGGCGCCGTACTCAGCCAAGGCGAAATAGGAGAAGATCTACCGATAGCCTATACCTCACGAACATTAAACAAAGCAGAATTAAATTACTCTGTAATCGAAAAAGAATTACTAGCAATCGTATATTCAGTCCATCATTTCAGACCTTATCTATACGGACATAAATTTACACTTGTTACCGATCACAAACCTCTTGTCTGGGTCAGCAACGTCAAAGACCCAACCTCGCGATTACTCAGATGGAGATTCAAACTCGAAGAATATGACTATAACGTTGTATACAAGAAAGGCCAAATTAACTGTAATGCAGACGCACTATCACGCAATCCACCAGTAGAAGCTGACGTACTATTACCAATAAACGCAAAACGTAACCGAAATTCTAGTTCAGACAATATATCAAAACCCGACGCAAAACAAAGAAAAGAAACTCATCAATTCCCAACCCGTGCACGACAAAGTACAGATGACTCACCAAACCCTGCTCCTATGAAGAAACATAAGGACGACGTCGACTCAAATACCGAAAAAGACGAACTCAAACAAATTCCTATGGACTGCTTACCGACAGGAAAAGAAACAATACGTTTTCAAAATATACCTTTAACAAACTATTCATTAACTGATAGTTCGACAGACAACCCAATACCCACGAAAAGATTAATACACCCATTAGAAGAAGACATAGAAATGAACTCACTGACCGACACCGAAACGGACAGTCTCTCAGATAACTCGATACAAGATCTATCGACAGATGACTCAACAGACAGTTTTCCAATGCCAAAGAACCCAATTAACGTTTCAAAATCCACTAAACCAATAAAAATTGACTCATCTACTGACACTTCTGTCGACGACCAACCACTGTCCAAAAGAATCGATCAAAAACGAAACGCTACATACACCGATATCTCTCCAGACAACCTACCCGTAAATAAAAAATCACGTAAACTCGTAAATACTTCGACACTAACCCCGTTCGAAATTAATCAAGAACAAAACCAAGATTCGAACCCTATCACAAATCAGCCTAGCGATAATCCAGACTCAAGTGGCATGCATAATAATAAAACAGAACACAGCGAACGTAAGAGCGCGCAATCTCCAACACACGAATACAAATACAAACTACGACCACGAAAGCGTAAACCTCCTTCACCACCACCTACTTCGTCATCATCCGATGATGACCACGTGCCTTACTATAAACAAAAACTCCCTACCTCCAGTGGATCGGGAACCCCAAGCTCTAAAACACCTTATTACAAACGAAAACTTCCTACCTCCAACGAATCATGGACCTCGAATTCCAAAGACCCCCCTTATAAAGAAATACCTCCAACTTCCAGTGAAAAACAGATTTCTAAACCTAATCCACGAAAACTATACTCAGACGTTGTCAAAGAAAAACAAGTGACAATACCTAAATTCACCACCCCACCACAACACAATATACCACCAATCACAAAATCAATCTATCATAAACCATCCTATAAACAATTCCGAGAACTCCTAAAAATATTACCAGACCCGATAAACGAACTTATAAAGGAAACTACTGAAAACCTATTCGTACAAGACGACAATATAGCACATTGCATCCCAGCCGACTGTTTAATCGGACAAGGCATAGCACAAGTAATGATCGAACGAAACATTATAAATTACGATGTATTAAAATCAAAGAGTCCCCAAGTAGGTGACATCATAGTAACACCATACGATAATAACAACGTATACAATCTAATCACCAAAACTGAATTCCACGGCAAACCAACGTACGAAACTATGTACCTAATTCTATGTAAACTTAGACGAAAACTAGAATCAAATAACGTACAATCAATATCCATGCCGAAAATTGGTTGCGGACTCGACAAACTGAACTGGAAAACCGTTCGATCAATGATTTATTTCATTTTCCAAAATTCTAACGTAAAAATAACTATTTGCGATTTTAAACCGACCCCAACGACTATACAAAATCAAGACTCTACCGAACAAAATAATCCTCCAGCAGTCACATGTGCACCAACTACAACTACACCGACTACACTAAACATAGAAGCAGCTCAGACAGCTCAAACATCTTTTTATACCTAAATAAGACATTTATAACTGATTTTATTGCCAATAAGTAATATTAACTATACTATAATCTATACTATAACTATTTCCAACATACCAGTTGTACTATCCATCTCATTGTAAAACAAATTGTAACAAAACCATACACCTAAACAAGGTAGATTCACTAACGTGAATCTACGCGTAAATGAATCTACTGACGTAGATCCACGTACATAAATACATTCACTAACGTAAATGTATACCTAGATCTATTCACTAACGTAAATATAAGTATACTTACTGTCGTGAATATACAACCTTATACCTAAATTATATTATTATATACATTTTAACTTTTACAAAAAAAAAATTCCCTCCTGCTTCACAGGAGCAATATTTTTTTTCCCCTGGGGATGGGCGTGTTACGTATTCCGCCCTGTTCCATACTCCTCTATGCTCTCTCACTCTCAATACCCAAGACATAACATCCTGCATGCATCCAGTCTCACCACCTCTAATCAGAGGAAGTCTCACCCTTACATTCCAAGAACTACATCCCTACCTATGCACCCATAAACTGCACCTGCATGAACGCGCCCATGCCCGGGACAAAGGAAAAGATGATCTCATTATTCAGCTCATCAGTAGCGATTATTAATATTAAACTTGCAGAAGACACTCTCTCCTAAATCGTCAAGAGGAGCACTAGCTCCCTTTTAGCTCCCGACTTTGATAAAGTAATCAATACAAAATCACTCATCGCAAATATCCAATAACGTGTAAAACTTTATAGATAATTCTACCATTTCTGTAACCAATAATAAAAACAACTATTCTGTTAATATACCCAAAATTCACTGTGATCACTTCAATCTCAACCCCGGTTACTTTAGAGTGTAAAAGCGAGGAACGAACCAACGAAATCCAACTCCAGCGTAATACATAACAAAGGTGACAGCGTAATACATAACAGCAGTACTAAAATGTATTTTCTCCAAGTCTAGTCTAGGCAAAGTTACGCATAAGTCTCAAGTGATATTGAATTATTTCGTGGTATTTTTGACATCGTTTGAATCGTTTATAAAAAATATAAGGCAACAGTGTTCTTGCTGGTCATCTTGCTGATGGTCTTGCCGGTCATCTTGCTGATGGTCTTGCTGGTCATCTTGCTGACCGTCTTGCTGGTCATCTTTCTAACCAATAGTCAGCAAGATGACCAGCAAGACGGTCAGTAAGATGACCAGCAAGACAGTCAGCAAGATGACCAGCAAGAACACTGTTGCCTTATATTTTTTATAAACGATTCAAACGATGTCAAAAATACCACGAAATAATTCAATATCACTTGAGACTTATGCGTAACTTTACCTAGACTAGACTTGGAGAAAATACATTTTAGTACTGCCTTAGAGAATTATTTTTTATATCGTAGAATTTTTTTTCTCTACATTATACGGCGATACAAGTAATATCACCTAAAATATTCTCAAATAATATCCTTAGTTTAAATTCATTCAAAATATTATTAAGTGCATATTTTAGAATCTCAAACAACCCCGCAGATACGAATATTCACTGTATATATAGTTATGTGAATAGTATATTCGTTTTGGATCGATAAAATTTATTTTTGCTTCATTGCTCGCTTCACTCGATTCAAATAAACAAATAAAAATCTATCAAAATTCAACCAATCAAAAGTTTTAGCTCCTCCCATCTTTTGTCTCTCTCTTTTACCGAAACCAAATTCCTGGCCCTAATGATCGTATATGATCATAGGTTGTCATGTATAGTTCAGATTGGGCAATTATTAGTATGCTCAGATACGAGTGTATATGCTCATTTATGATCGTTTATAACCATACATGGTCATACATGGACATGTATGAGTACATATGGGCATGTATAATTCTGATTATTACAGCCAGGTTACTAACTGAAATGACCGCACATGATCATGTATGAGCTCGTAACATCATATATGGCCATGTATGATCATATATGACGCACGTGATTAGACATGATCATGTCAGGTCAAAATTCATATCCGAACAGATATGATCGAGTATGAGCATGTCCTATCATATATGATCATATATACTTTTATACATGATCATACATGACCATACATGGAACTTTTTTTCCCGGGTAGCTCTGGTTCAGATGCCAGAATTAAATGAATTCCGAATAAACAGAAAATACGAGTGAAGTGGACGCACTGCAAAAATGATTTGATCTATGTTTGACGTATTGCATTTTCATGGTACCATATCGCGTGTCTAATGGTATAAGGTCGTATCCGCCATTTGTTTTTTTTTTTTTTTATCAAAAATTTTTCGACTTTTCTGAAATATCGATGTATTTTTGCGTTTCAGAAGTTTTTGGAGCATGTGCAAAAAAAAAAAAGTGGAAATCCCAAATTAAGAGTGTTTGATCGAAAAAAACAGCATCCAGGAATATTGAAAAATTCTTTAAAAAATAAGTTTTTGTTACCTCATATTATTGGCAAACTTTTTCATTTGGGTAATTCTTTCGTACAACTAATACGGATCTCTAAATACATGTCTGCCTGAAAAAGTCAACTTTTGAACCGGGGGTCCAAAAAATCTGAAATGATTCAGACGTCCATTTTTCGCCCTCTCTTCCATCATACTCGAAGAAAAAAGAGATAAAAAATGGTGAGGGTCCGCGGCAGGTCGAGTTGGTGTGGAATGCCCCATATGTACAACATATAATCAAGGCCTCACAACAATTCAGACTGCTCGCAATTGCGCAGGAAAAATTTTCTGAACGGTCGAAATACCATTTTCACGTGTTAATTGAATAGGAAAATTTCAAGACTCGATGCGCGACCTCTTAGAATTATCAGACGGATCCCAAATTTTGACAGGGTCAGTATTAGATCAAATAGGGTAACCTACCCAGTAGATGGACATGGCCCTAAAGATGGACGGTCGACTTTTGGATAGGAAATTACGCGAAGGAATACTAAAATGTAAACTGTTGCTCTGAATTTTCGATAACTGTTGTTATTTTTAATCCCGAAATGAAAGTTTTTTGTTGATCGATTTCTTATTTCAATTGCTAGAAAAGAATCGTCCATCTACTGGGTCGTTTTCTTAGGCGTCCATCTATTGGTGCTTCTACCCTACTCACATTTGAAGTTGTTTCGGACAAAATCAAAAATAATTTTTTTTTCTTTGGCGAGGTCTAATGTTTATAGGTCACGTTATCGATGTTATTGCTTTCCATGAGTTCAATTAAGTGATGGTTCAACATTTCTAATCGAGGACAGTCAGGACAATGCCCTAGGTAGCATTGCGATGAAGGCGTCGGACATATGATTGCATTCAAACAATCACTATATTGGTTTAATGGACTGTCCATATCTTTCGTAAGTGATTTCAAACGCGCCCCTTAAATTACAGCAAAAAAAACGTAGTAAGATTATGAAATTGTTCGATTTTTATGTGGCGCTTCGTTGAAAGGATTGCAACAGCGATCGTCAGATTTTTGCGGGGCCATAATATCAACAGAATTAAAATGACAACCTACAAAATGTCGTCACATCATTCAAATACCTTTGACAAAAAAGCGAGTCGTATTATTTTGTATGAATCTTCTTGCGTCTATTTTCTGGTATCAAGCAAGGTATCCCATCCCAGTAACTCCTACATAAAAATCAGAGAACAAGATAGGTTAGGATTGAACTAATTGTAAGAACTTACCTTCACTAACGGCTTTTTTTCGGGGTATGAACGGGGTCAAACAACCGTATAATCGTTGTCGGTAGACGGTGTTGTCACCAGTTTGATACGGTGTTCCGACCGTCACGCTACGGTGGTTTTGAACCACTATTAACACCATCCATACACATTAGATCTACCATTGGAACACCGGATAAATACCCGACACATAACTGGTATTATACCGTATGTAGATGGTATATACCGGTATAAACTTTTTCCCAAAAATCCCCCAAAAATCCCCAAAAAAAAAATAAAAAAAATGTACCTGGATTTATTAATATTTAACAGGGTGAAATAAATGTTGAAGAATAAGATATTTCAGAGTACGTCATTATATATTGAATGAGCATTTTATGTTTTATGTTATATTATGAACATTACAAAAGATTAACAGTATTTTTACTTAAACTTATCAATAAACTTATAACTTCCCCGAATATAGGAAGAAGGCTATATCATGGGCCTATTCGAATAGTATTCCCGTAACTAAGGGGTTATCGCACATCATGGAAAACACATGTTTCATGTTATATTATGAACGTTACAAAAGATTAACAGTATTTTTACTGAAACTTATCAATAAACTTATAAACTCCCCGAATATAGGAAGAAGGGTATATCATGGGCCTATTCGAATAGTATTCCCGTAACTACCGTAACTAAGGGGTTATTGCACATCATGGGAAACACATGTTCCATGTTATATTATGAACCTGTTTTCACCTGGTTATCTCTGTTCTTACTTTAATAATTAGTTATAATTTTACTTTTCCTAAGACCTAGTTTTGTTCACAGTCTGAGGATGCCCGGCCGTCGCCAGCCGAAACGTTACATCAATAAAAAAAATACACTCTTAAACCTGACCGTCTCCGACTAAATTTTCTACTAGAACCCACGGTCACTAATCATTGTACTATATTATGAACGTTACAAAAGATTAAAAGTATTTTTACTTAAACTTATCAATAAACTTATGAACTCCCCGAATATAGGAAGAAGGGTATATCATGGGCCTATTAAACTGGCAAAGTGGAAACTGGTTAAGTCGTCTACTCAGCGAGTCAACTTACGGCTAACCTCTAGCTAACCACCTTGACTGTTACATCTACAGACGTATTAATACCTGTATAAAATACACCCTTAGGGGTTAACACCGAAACGTTCAGCTGAAGCTAACGCGGTGGAAGATTACATAACCCTTGACTATTATACCAACGGAAATGCTATGCCTTTTGTCACTTCTAGAAGCGATGCGGTTACCTCCATTACGGTCACGTCATCTCGACTAATTGGGTTTGCTTTCAATAAGGAAATTAAACTCTAATAATTATTCCACTACAATAGTCGATTCCGTTTCATTCCCACTCTTACCCGCCCACCTGCTCTCATTCTACGGGTTATAGTCACGTCTTGGTTAAACTTTCGAAAATTCGCCGTTAGCTTGAAAACTGAACTAAAATTAACCGGGATATTCCTTTTCCTTTTATAGGGAGTGATTTTCTATAGTGACAATCCTTGTGTCGGCTACCACCTGGTTAGCTTCTTCACTTTACTTCCGACAGGAACAAGCGAGGATTTTCAAATCACTTTATATGGACCTCATTTTCTTCGCAATAAACTAATCATACTATTAATACTTATCAATAAACTTATAAGAAGGAGAAGAACTCCAAAGAAAACAGTAAACGTGATTACGTTCATTCTAACTGGCCAGGAACGTTGCGTTATTTACATACTATGTCCTGTTGAGTTTTCTTTTTTGGATCGCTGGCTGATCACATGTCTGCGGTTTTTCAACCAGTCGGCGGCCCAGCCGCGTACAACCTCTTTTGAGTCATCGCCGGTCACCCGGATGGGAATTTGTTTTAAGTCCTCCAAAGCTGCCATGATGGCTGAAAATATTCAAAGTCAAATTAACGAAAACAATATAAGCTAACACAAAAAGTGTCGTCTACCGTCAGCGTTAATGCCAAACTTTAAGCGTATTAGGCGTATGATCATTACCTTTGACTCTCGTGTAGTCGTTTGCCGACAAAGTCGTCGGCAAGGTCCTCGGCGTTGATTGCCCTTGGTGTGCAGCCTCCGGTGCGTGTCCCACGTATAACGTGCGAGCGATATCGCCGGGCCACATTATTCCGAACACATAAGCTGCTCTTCGGCGGCGGGTTTTCGCCAGTAAGGCGGAAGTAAATGCTTCGTAGGAACAACGTACATTGGGAATTATTTCCACCATGCCATCCTCATCTGGCTCGAGCTCCTTAGATACCTTGACCTGGTACGATTCCTGACTAGGAGGAGGAGAAGGAACTTGCTCGCTGACGACGCTGACAGTCACTACTTTGTTTGGATTAAACAGGCAACCGTGTACGTGTACATATTACAAATTGATGCGCTTTATTCCGATCCTGAACCCGAATTTCCTGGGTGCAAAAAAAAATTTTTTTTAATGTGGGAATCACGATATCGTGTCTAATGGCATAAGGTGATAAGCGCAAAAAAAATTTTTTTTTTTTTTTTTTTGCGGATATGCCGAAAAGATGTGATATTGCATGAAAAAGATTTTGCCACCAAAAATAAAAAATACAATTTTTTTTTTCGCTTACGACCTTGTGTAATTTGACACGCGATATAGTAATTCCTGATGCTGGGTATAATACTGGTGGAATACCGTGCAATGACCCTCTATTGACGGCATCTAGATAGCGAAATGACTGTCGAAATACCCAAGTCGATCAAGCATTTTGACGGTATATTGACCGTGTTACACAGGTTTTGAGACGGTGCAGCGACCGTCAGACAACGGTAGAAAACCGGTGTTGTTAGGGTGGTAACTGTGGTCCAAAAACACAATCGTTAGGCGGTGGTCAGACGGAATCTATACCGTCTGACCACGGTACGAACACGGTCGAACGACCTAAACCGTCGTTGTACCAACTTTATACCATCTTGCTACCCCGTTTATACCCCGAAAAAAAGCCGTTAGGGTTGTGTGTCTACTCAATGGATTCTTTATATTTACGGTTATACACTTCTTAGTAACAATTTTTTTATTATTTATTTATTTATTTTTTTTTATTTTTTTTTTTTTTTTTTTTTTTTTTTTTTTTTTTTTTGTTGAGACAACATTTAGACGTCAAAGAATGGTGCATTCGTCGTCATTGAGACCTCTTTTAGACAACTTTCAGCTCTGTGCTGTCTGGGCACTGATATATATTTACACTGAATAGAGGATCGCGCTCTCAAGCGCGGCCCGATATGAACCAGTAAAATAGCCGCCATCTTAGAGGGCCAATGTTATGCGTGACGTCATTTTATAGTTCGCAGTTGTTATTATTTTGGTTATGATAATTCTAGTCAATTCTAGTGAATAAATACTGATAAATAACACTGATTTTAAATATCGATAGCGTGAAAATAATGGGTAAATGTGTACAGTGTGGCACAGCTAAAAGTAAAGAAAGAATAATGTTAATTATATTCTATGAAATATTATTCTGTTTAACCCTTAATCGAGTACACACTGGGTCATTTCGTTCGAATCGGTCGAGTCGTTCTCCCGCAACTTAGGATATACGTAATAATTATTATTTTTCCCTAACGCCGTGTGCAAAATTCGATTTTGTGTACCGATTGCGTGCGCAAAATGCCACATTCCCTAACCCATTTCGTAAGCGTGCGCTAAATGCGGTTCGCGTGTGCAAAATATAATTCGCGTGTGCAAAATAGATTCGCGGGTGCAAAATGCGGTTTGGGTGCGAAAAATACAATCCACGTGCGCAAAATACAATCTGCGTATACAATTAGTAGATTACGATACAAGTGCGCAAAGTATGTGATTCTCGCACGAGTGTAACTTGTCGCCCGAGCGAAGCGAGGGTGACAAAAACCCGAGTGTGAGGATCACTCTCTAAATATGAATCAGTGAAAATTCACTGGTTCTCAGTTAATAGTCACTGATAGTCACAGTTATAAGTATACCACTGGTAATCAGTGAAAAACTACTGATTCAACCAGTGAAATTAGCTCACTGGTTGGATCAGTGATTTCGAAAAGCACGTTCTCACTGATCGAGATGTGAGTTATAATATAGGTATTGTAACGTGTCCGACCGTCACGATGGGGGTCGGCTATGATTGGTCAGTTCTAAGTCGGCATAAATACCGGACAACTGGACAAACACGGAAAGACGAGCGAGCGACGCTTGTGACATCACAAGCGTAAGCAAAAGAGTATATAAACACGCGTCGACAGAGCTCGACAGCGCACTTGTGGTATAGCACCCAGTCGACTCATTACCAAACCACTCTTAGAGCGCACTTGTGGTATAGCACCCGGCGACTCACAATTACACATTGAGCGTAGTCAGGTAGAGCACCGATACGACTCCCATTTAGAATCACTTGCTTAGACAATTTCAAATCTTATAATTCAATTCTAGTAACGCCAATACGGGTATAGAAGCATAATATTATATTGAGCATTAGCTATAGCAGCATTGTTACAAACATTTAGTAGAAAGGAGATAAATACGGTTGAAATAGACTTTAACGTAGAATAAGATAGAATAAGTTCATTGTACTATTTTTGTTGATATTTTATTTTGGTTTAACAATACAGGGAATCAAATTACTACTGATAAATTTTGCCTGGTATTTTCTTATCATCCTGTTTGACAGTAATAAATACCAGAATAAGCCGAGTAGTTACAGCTTTGGCGAACAACGGAAGAAGCGAACGACATTGGCGTAAAAACCTGTGTTCGAGGGCCAACCGTTGGAAACCCGAGTCTGATAGGCAGTCTTGGTGTAAAAACCCGGATCTGTAGTTAGTCAATAAAATCATCAATAGCAGGCGAGACAGGCTTGGCGTAAAAACCCGGCTCTGTAGTGAGAATTCTGAATCTTAAATTCAGAACCAATACGGCTTTGATAATTAAAACTATCCGAGTCCGGTAGCTAGCGCAGGGAGATAAAATCTGAATAAGGTGGCTTTTGCATGGTAGACCCATCCTTTTCCTCACCTTTCAGTACGAGGAGTCCATAATAATACTTAATTAATTAAATTTCAGAAAATAGATCATTTCGAACCCGTAGCAACCGACTTTTACTATAACCAGTAGGTTCGTAAAAGCCGAAACGTTACAGTATGTACAAGCAATACAGAAGTTGCTGCACATTGAAAAGATTATATATTATATATTCTTGTAATAAGTAATACATACATAAGAAATAGACTTATAATAGCCATGTAACCACGGCCTCATAGATAATACAGCGCACATGAAGAACATCCTGAGTAAACATAACCTCTATGAGTTTCTATGAAAAAACCGATTGAGACTGATATTTCGGAAGATCAGCAAGATTTTCAGACACAATAACTTATTATTCAGTTATTCAGCATTTCTTAGTTGTAAAACATAACTTACTTTATCAGCTATAGACTGCACTTGACGGTAAAATTTGCCTTTATTCTGCCAACAACGCATCGAGACACGCGTACAGTAAGAATGCGCGGGACGGTCGTAACCGTAATACACTGCTGGATCAGTACAAATAAGGAACCACTGGCCAAACAGTACACGAAGGCACTGGTTTGTCAGTCGTAATTCACTGTTTTGAACAAACTAACTAATTATACGGTGTATGTTGACCGAAATGACTGATTCTGCAGTGAGAAACTGAATCACTGATTGAATTAGTGAAATTTTCACTGGTTCATATTTAGAGAGCACGTATGCGCACGTGTGTCGTATACTATTTTTTATAACTCAATGTGCGAATTTCGATTTCGAAAAATAATTTTCATCAGTAACCGAAAACCGGCTACGAATGTGAATACTGTATTTTAAACAATATTCTACAGATACACTATTCACAGTGTGCGGAGTAAATCATTCTCTACACTCAGTGCGCGAATCTATAATATACTCCAGATACTTTTGCGCACTGAGTGCACGAATGTATCTACTCCAGATACATTTGCACACTGAGTGCGTGAATGTATCTACTCCAGATACATTTGCACATTGAGTGCGCGAATATATCTACTCGGCACACCGCGAGCCACGGTGTGTGAATCGGGCACTTCGCACACTATCAACAGACATGAGAAATAGAGTTTCGCACACTGAGTTATAATAGTACATTACGATACGAGTGCGGTAAAACTTTTTCTGACGAGTGTGAGGTTGCAGCACGAGCCGAAGGCGAGCCACGGTGTGTGAATCGGGCACTTCGCACACTATCAACAGACATGAGAAATAGAGTTTCGCACACTGAGTTATAATAGTACATTACGATACGAGTGCGGTAAAACTTTTTCTGACGAGTGTGAGGTTGCAGCACGAGCCGAAGGCGAGTGTTGCAGTCACACGAGATCAGAAGAAGTTTTTCCGTCGAGTATAGTACAAAATTTTACTCTCTAAATATGGATCAGTGAAAATTCACTGGTTCTCAGTTAATAGTCACTGATAGTCACAGTTATAAGTATACCACTGGTAATCAGTGAAAAACTACTGATTCAACCAGTGAAATTAGCTCACTGGTTGGATCAGTGATTTCGAAAAGCACGTTCTTACTGATCGAGATGTGAGTTATAATATAGGTATGTACAAGCAATACAGAAGTTGCTGCACATTGAAAAGATTATATATTATACATTCTTGTAATAAGTGATACATACTGTAACATATCAAGCCGTCTCCGAATCTGATCGGCGCGCGCACCGGCAGCTCAACGGTCCGAAGACCAGTGTGACGTCATCACAGGTATAAATTCGGCACTGTCAGGCTACTCGCGAGCATTTGCCGCCTGTCGGGGTATTCTAGCTCATTTCTATTTTTTTCTTTGTAAAATCATACTGGGGGTCTTCACCGGGTGATTACTTAGCTTCAATTTAAAATTTAGAGTCATTACAGATATAACGCCTGTCGGGCTTATCTTATTATGAAATTCAACATAGCAACAGCCAAACGCGGCATATTATACATTATTTTCGTCGAGTCAAAACCTATCGCCTGTCGGGATACAGAAAACAAACATAGCGTTAAGAAAACACCTTTCTAAATAGCCAAATTCAAAAAGTAACAGTTAAGACTAGTTTTATTATTTCTTTTTGTATTATTTTTATACCTTTATTTTTCATGCATTATTTGATTAAAATAATCTTAAATCAACTGGATTTTCATCTGACGAAACTTTATTCTACAAAACCTAAAACACTTTCATGAATCCCTTTTCTTTTCAACAGAATTCTAGGTTCAGGTGCTCTCGCATTGGTATCGATTTTTAATCCATATCCACTGCTTTGATCACTCTTAACTCCGGAATTTCAGGGACACCAGGTTCAGGTGCACTTGCATCGGTATTGATTTCTAATCCGTATCCGTTGCTTTGAACACTCTTAACTCTGGATTTTAGCTCTGTAAACCCTACGTGGCGTACCGAGTCTGACAGCTTAGCTTTTCACAATATTTGATTCGCCAACGCTCGAAATATAAATTTTATGAAACATCCCACGACCATCAGTCTATTTTCTTAAATAATAAATTAATTGAAAGGACCTAAACGTTGCAATACATAAGAAATAGACTTATAATAGCCATGTAACCACGGCCTCATAGATAATACAGCGCACATGAAGAACATCCTGCGTAAACATAACCTCTATCAGTTTCTATGAAAAAACCGATTGAGACTGATATTTCGGAAGATCGATTTCGCAAGATTTTCAGACATAATAACTTATTATTCAGTTATTCAGCATTTCTTAGTTGTAAGCCATAACCTACTTTATCAGCTATAGACTGCACTAACATTTTCCAAGTTAAACGGGGATGAAATTCAGGAAAAAGAGCCAAAAATCGAAAACATACTCCTCTTCAAACGGTCATATCTTTGATTGTATTCATCCTAGAGACTTCATCCAAAAACCATTTCAAAGCGATTGAATGACACTATTATAATGTATTTATTTGATTTCGCGGTAACAAACAATTCTATTTGTTGTAAACAAATATATTATTCAAACGTGATTTTCAACGCAAATACCAAGCGATAAAATTATCAAAAAAATATGAGCGTATTCCTTGATCAATTCTCTACAAAATCGTTAAGTCAATTTCATGGAGAAACGATGGAAATCATGTGAAAACGATTTATTTATAAGCGACGGCGCGCGCTGCCGCTGAAAGACCCGGCTCAGGTTCGGTTTTTCGGTGGCAGCGCGCGCCGTCGCTTATAAATAAATCGTTTTAACATGGTTTCCATCGGTTCTCCATAAAATTGACTTGATGATTTCGTAGAGAATTGATCAAGGAATACGCTCATATTTTTTTGATAATTTTATCGCTTGGTATTTGCGTCGAAAATCACGTTTGAATAATATATTTGTTTATAACAAATAGAATCGTTTGTTACCGCGAAATTAAATAAATATATTATAATAGTGTCATTCAATAGCTTTTAAATGGTTCTTGGATGAAGTTTCTCGGATGAATACAATCAAAGATATGACCGTTTGAAGAGGAGTATGTTTTCGATTTTTGGCTCTTTTTCCTGAATTTCACCCCCGTGTAACTTGGAAAATAGGGGCCATAAAAAAAAAAAAAAAAAATTGTTTGATGAATTTATTTGCTCCATAGAACCCGTAAAAAAAATGATAGCGAAATCGGTAACATCGAGGTCAGAAAGCTGTCCGATCTGATGTGGAATTGCGCATATCCAGAAAACGCATTCAATAAAACGATGAAACACAGCAATACTGTTTTCGGAAGAAAAAAAACACAATCGCACAAGCCGGATAGTAAGCGCGTACGTGTACGGGTGATCCGCGGAAATTCGGAGTTCGAATCTCGTCGTTTTTTTTTTTTTTTTTCTTCTCTTCAAATACCGTTAGATACAATAAGAGGGTTCTCTCGCTTCAATGAAATAAGTTTTATCAGCTGAAAGAACGTACTACACACAAAATTTGTAACATTACCATATTTAATATTAATTATAATAAGAAACATTTAAATATTATCCGAGCTAGGGGCCGTTCAAATATTACGTCACGCGTTTTGGGATAGTGCGTGCACGGCGTTCCCTATACTACACTGTAACATTTGGCGAGACGTAATATTTGAACGGGCCCCTAGCGGACGAACGTGCCTGCCATCTGTGGGCAAAAATCTAAAGTGCTACGGAACACCGCACAGCGCGGGCTGCCCTCGCTGCTCGGTGCCCCGTCCGAAAACGTTTCTCGCAAGAGAAGTAACACACCAGCGTATTGAGAAGGCGCACAAAGCGTCCGTAATAGCAGAGCGGTTTTCTTGTGGCGAACCGTTGCTGAAATTTAGCATCGCGGTGTTGCTTCGGCCCCTCCGCTACACAGCATAAGCCAGCTTCGTATTGCGGAACATTATGAATTCTTTGAGGATTGGTTTAAATTCACGCATCAATTCATTCATTAAATTTATTCATTAGAATAATACAGGGTGATTTTTTTTAATCTTAAATAATATAGGAAATCAAGGGGGAAAGGATATGGTGCAATCACATATTTTGTAGGTGGAGGCGCTGAGCTGCGGTGAAGGTCAACTTGGTTTTTTCAAATGGAATGGTATAGTTTTTTTCACAGAATCTCAAAGAGCATCTAATGATCATGCATGATCGAACATGAGTGCATACGTTAATCATACATGAGGAGATATGATCATATCTGAGCATTTTTTCCGTATACAGCTGCAGATATGATCATACATGACGTCATATATGAGCTCATATATAAACATACATGAATAGATATGATCATATCTGAGTTTTTTTTTAATGATAATCCTTCACTACAGCTTTAGATCCAACCATATATGACCATGTACGATCATATCTGAGCTCATGCATGATCATGTATGATCATATCTAAGCTCATGTATGATCATACATGAACATATATGATCATATCTGAGCATTTTTTCCCGGGTTGTTATAATTAATTGTAGTTAAATAAGTAAATTCCTCACAAATTACATCGCGAAAATAATAAATAATGATATCGGATAATATAAATAGGATGTGAATTATTTGAAAGCATGATTTTCTGCTCAAAAGATAACTATTGATTATTTATGATGGCTATTGGTAAGAAAAATTGAGTTGGTAGATGGGCATCACCTTTTTTCATCGTATTGGAGTAAGCAGTGAAAACCGACGGAAAATATGTACAAAAAAAATTTAACAAAACTGAAGGATTCATTTCTCCATCATGGCTTTGGGCTTAAAATTTTTGATTTTCAATGCGGAATTTTCGTGATTTTTTTTAACAGGATCGCAGGGGGCATACTTAGCAAAAGTCGATATTTTTTACGTTAAACTAGATAAAAATGCTCGACATGATGCTTAAAAATTTGTCTATTATTTTAATGTTAAACTGCGTGAAATTACGAAAAAGTTGGCCCGAATTATTTTTTTAAATCATTTGTTTGATTAGATTTACGATTACTGGAAAAAAAGACCCCAAACGACTGGCAATAAAAATCTGAAAAAAATCACAGACGTCCTTTTCAGTGACAACAACAATACGAAAAAATATGAAGCAAATTGGAATCGGTTGGGTTTTATTCTCTATGATTTACCATGGAATTCCCCATATACATAATGTCCAAGCCCATGTAGGATTTGCCAACTTTGACAACAGGCCCGAGTCTTGGCCAATAGATGTTTATTGATAAGTGGCCGAGCGTTACTCGCCTAGGTCTGGGCCGTGATTGGGTTAGTATTGGTCGCCATTATTATTATTAATATTATTATTATTATTTTATTTTTTTAATATCCAATCGACACTAGGCCGATGTACTACTGCAGATGATTGGAGAAATGTGGGCTACTAGTTGTGGGCCATCTTTGGTTGCCAGTTACTTACCATAATTACTCATTTCTTCATATATTCCATTGTTCAACCAACATATGAGCGGATCCACGTCACTTCACTAAAAAAAAAACCGTCAAGTCACGGATCTTTGCGCCATTCGACATATCTTTAGTACTATGGAAAAAAAAATACGACTTTGTTGGTAAAGGCCAACGCACACCATTGCCGCTCGGCACCGCACGGCAGCGATCGGCACCGAATTTCATTGTTTAAAACAATAAAATTCGGTGCCGATCGCTGCCGTGCGGTGCCGAGCGGCAATGGTGTGCGTTGGCCTTAAGGGGGGAAACCAGTTTAGGAGGCCGAAAATTTTCGTGTTTTACGTGAATTTTTTTAACAGGGAAGGAATTATCAGAATTTGTTTAAACTTGGAGGATATTTTATTAATGTTTTGAAGTACACGGTGTAATTTTTTCAAGTCATTTCCGCCGGACATAGTGGAGTTAAAAGCTGGACGGTCGCGATCAGAGTTTGCTGCTCGTGGGACATCCGGAAGTCACAATTTTGATCTGAAATCATCACAATTTTTTTTTTACCTCAACAACATATTTTATAAGAATATGTACTAAACTCTGATCAAAAAGTTGAAAATTGCATGTTTTGAGGTGTTTGAACAAATGTATACCATGGTATAAAAACATGACATTTTGTTCAAACGACTCAAAAACATGCAATTTTCAACTTTTTTGATCAGAGTTTAGTACATATTCTTATAAAATATGTTGTTAAGGTAAAAAAAAAAATGAAGTTGAAGTTCGTAACGTTAACGTAACACAATTTTTGGAAAAAAAATTCACTATTTCATGACTCAAACGTTGTTAAAGTTGCCAAATAGGCGAGATAAGTGTATTTTACTCAATTCGAAAAATTATGGATCGTATTTTGCTGTTTTTGAACCGTTCAAGTTATGAAATCAAGAAATTTGCACAATTATTTTGTTGCGTTAACATTACGAACTTCAACCTCATAAAAAAAATTGTTGTCAATCTATTTATGCCGTGAAAAAACCGTGACTTCAACAAGGCCTGGTTATTACGATTAGAACAGTGTGGACCATTAACTAGTATGATGTAATAATCATTTAATCAACGAATCTTTACGTTTTCGAACCTCTAGAATCCGAAAAACAGGTTTTCTGAAACATGTCGGTCTGTCTGTCAGTCTGTCCGTCTGTCCGTCTGTCGGTCTGTATTTTATTTTAATGTCGGTCTGTCTGTCAGTCTGTCGGTCTGTATTTTATTTTAATGTCTGTCAGTCTGTCCGTTTGTCCGTCTGTCCAACAAACTCGCGCAATGACCTCTGGAACAGCGGCTCGATGAAAAAATCTAAAATTTAGAAGACTTTACAGTCGAACATGTTTAAATTTTGTAAAAACTATCGCGAAAAGAAAAGTGAAAAAAAACTCTTAAATATTCCTCCTACCTAGTCTGACCGTTTCCTGTTGCCATACGACCGAACCATTTGCAGAATTAAAATATTCTTTGAATGTTTCGCGAATAGCGATCGCGGCGTTTACTGTATTTCCGCCAAAGTATGGATTAACGGGGGGAACTGTTAAATTTGGAATATGCCGTGGTACAGAAGGTAGAGCGACAGAATGTTGTAAAACGTCGTTCCTCAAAAAATTATGTAAGCAACAAGTTGCTAGAATGACCTTATCCACGTGCTCCGGTTTTAAATTGATTCGTCGTTGATATATTCTAAATTTTTGAGTTAATATGCCAAATGCGTTTTCAGAAACTCTTCGCGCCCGAGACAATCGATAATTAAAAATTTTAGCCGTTTCATCGTCATGCAAGTGCGCACCTGGGTAAGGTCGCATAATGTTTCTATTCAAAGGAAAGGCCTCGTCCCCTACAATTACGTATGGCACTGCAGGGTGGTCAGTTCCAGGTAGTGGTTTGTCGTTAGGGATATTTATCGTGCCATTATAAATTTTATTTCCGAAAGTTGAATTTGTCAAAATACCACCATCGCTACTTTTTCCAAATGCACCAACATCTAAGGCGATAAAACGATAGTCGGCGTCTACAAGTGCCATAAGCACTATACTAAACGACTTTTTGTAATTAAAGTACATCGAGCCGCTGTTCGCAGGTGCTTGAATTACTACGTGCTTTCCGTCTAGTGCACCTATACAATTTGGAAAATTCCACTGTTCTTCAAAACGCTGTGCAATCCTGAGCCATGCATCCTCATCCGGAGTTGGAAGTACTTTTGGGGAGAGCCGATTCCAGATTGACTCGCAGGTCTCGTGCACAATTTGGCGCACTGTCGACTCTCCCATCCTATAGCTTGAGGCTATGCTTGTAAAAGAGTCGCCTGTGCTCAGAAATCTGAAACGTAAATTATACTTGATGCATTTTCTCGAAATATATGCGAGCTACGATGAAATTTTATTGACAAATTATTCTTTTTCTCGCCTACCTGAGACATACTACCAGCCGTTGCTCAGGTCCTATTGGTCGCCGGAAAGCAGTGTTTTCTTTGGTTATGTCCACCGTAACATAGCTAAGCAGTTCTCGAAATTTGGTATATGACATCCGAAAGTATTTGAAAAATTTTGATGGGTCACGAACGAGATGCGGAAACAACGTATAATATTCGCCATGACGACTTCTATCGATACACATATCGTGGACCCACTTGCGCTTCACACCACGTTGTTCTTCCTTCTCGGCTTCCTCTAATTCGAGGGCAACTAAAATCGCTTCCTCGTCGGAACTATCCAGATCCATAATTGCACTATTTTTTAGTATTCAGAAACTCAGCAGAGTGAATGTCTGTTTGCTGTGTATTTGTCATGGCAATTTAAAAAAAAATAGATGAACTAACAACCCTGTATGTTGAATTGTGCAAAAAGTAATCGACGATATATTCCACGCTTTTGTTAATTTGTTTGAAAAAAACATCAGACGTATTTGACCATAAAAAAGTATGGACGAAGAAACTTTGATTTTAACGGTGGAAAGCCATAAAATATTGTGGGATATGCGAGACAAACATTATTCGAATAACCATCGGCGGGAAAATGGCTGGCGAGAAATTTCAAAAGCCATGAAAGAAACACGTAAGTCTAAAACCAATATATGCATAATAGTGTTGTTCATACTATTATTTGCGTAGCAAATAATAGTAATAATAATAATAATAATAATTATTATTATTATTATTATTCATGTAGCTGATGCATGCAAAGTTTTGTGGAGAAAATTGAGGGATGCGTATAGAAAAGCCAGGAAGAATCGGATGACTAAGAGCGGGCAGGCAGCAGTTCGTTGCAAGCCATGGAAATGGGAAAAGGAGATGAGGTTCTTGGACGTGTGCATGGACGAGCGGGAAACCATAGGCAACATTGAAACGGCTGTGATGTCGAGTGGCGATGCTGCAGGTAGCGGAGACGCAAGATCTGAAACGGAAATCACCTTCGATAATTCGGGTTAGTGTGATTCAATTTCAAATGACTTTTTGCGCATTATAAAAAAAATATGTATAAGAAAAACGAACTGAAAACATAAATGTTAAATTTCCAGGTGCAGGTTACAGTGGAGGACCGATAAGAACGTACCGAGGAGAAGAATTTTTGGAACCGACTGCGTCGACTGGTCAATCGGCACCTAAAAAAAGAAAACGGCCCCAAATCGCGAAACCACCGTCTCAGGCTGCGAATGCACTCGTGACATATTTTCAGAAAAAAGACGCAGCGAAAATTAACAACACCGGCAACTCGACTAGTCCATTAAAAAAATTATTCATTTCAATGGCAGAGACTGTTGAGACATTGCCCGCGCAGTTTCAGGTGGAAATGAAGTCCAAATTTTTCAACATCCTTACCGAATACGAGATGCGAGCACTAAATTCATCAAATTCGTCAAATTCACTTCCAACACCCGTTGTTTGTTTGGAAAATCAAAATTTACAAGACGATGACGAATTAGATTTTTACTCAGACCGAACGGACAGTTACGATTTCGGGTCTTACTCGCCAAATCAAGACACGCAAAATTGCGATACGTCACCTTGAAAAAAAAATTTTTGTTCGAAATATTAAAAATGACTATTATTAAAATATAGAGCGACAGACGGACAGACAGACAGACAGACGTATTTATAAAAACGTGTGAATGTCTCAACAGTCTCTGCCATTGAAATAAATAATTTTGTTAATGAAATACAGACGGACAGACGGACAGACTGACAGACAGACCGACATGTTTCTAAAAACCTGTTTTTCGGATTCTAGAGGTTCGAAAACGTAAAGATTCGTTGATTAAATGATTATTACATCATACTAGTTAATGGTCCACACTGTTCTAATCGTAATAACCAGGCCTTGTTGAAGTCACGGTTTTTTCACGGCATAATCAATAAATGGATTATTAATTACGTATTATTACTATTAATTATCTGTATGATTATTAATAAGCAGCTTAAATATACATCTACATACATTCAAAGCGTATTTTTGTCACCCTAGCGGTTTTATAAAAATAAAAATAACACCAAAAATTTAATGAATTATTATTGGGATACGTAATCAGGGTTCTGCTCATCAATACTAACTGTATTGCATTCAACGAGAGAACGACACGATTGCGAAACTGAATTCGTGGATTTTTAGTGCTGTAGCTAAATTATCGAACATTTGGGCCCTGCACGATCAAGGTCGTGCGCTTCAGCTTGCGTTGTTCATTTCCACGATTGGATAAATAGTCGCCTGATTATTGCTCCAGTGAAACCCTTGCGTCGAATCTTGTACAACAAATGCATAATTCTCAGCGAAACCGCATACCACTAAAAATTCGCCAACTTTCAAGCTCTCTTTCATCTTCTGCCAATAACTACTTTGCTGCTTCGCAATGAAATCATGTGCAACCAATTTTGACAATTGATCACAGAAGTTATCCACAAAATCCTCGGACTTTTTGGTAAGTGTCTCCAAAGACGTTCGATCCACTGATATCCACTGTTTATAAGTAACATCGCTGATGTAATTATCTGTAAGGGCTTCTTGCAACGATGTTTTGATGATATTCACACCAGGACAATCTGAGCATGCTCCTAAATGACACTGTGGCTGTGATGGATTGCAAAGGATTTGAGCTAAACAATGCTGGTAGGTCGGAAAATTCACAGCTCCTTTCTTAGCTAAATCACTAATATTTGCACCCATCATCATCAGCTTTACATTCTGGTGATAAGTACAAACACACACGGTATGTGTGCCACTTGGTCCTGCTAAAATACATTCTTTCGAGCGTAACTCTGCAAATTTAGAAAAACCGATTTTTTTATCCGGGTAACGATCACGGAACAATCGATACAATTCTCTCAGATTATTCAACATCAGATGCTTTTGAACCGATACTTTTTCACCATTTCTTTCAACGGTTACGCAGCTTTTTTTACCTGGTGTTATGCGACTGACCTCTTCACTTCGATAAAATTCTACCACGAGTGATACAATTTCGGATGATATCGTCTTGCCAGGTCTCGAATTTGGTGAGGATAATATTCCTTTATCTTCAGCTAACCTTTTCGCCGTCCGAGCCATATGATTTGTGACGTTAAACTCTTCCTCGATTCTTCCCACACTCCAACTCTTTGGAAGAGCAGTGAGAATGGTCAATCTGAATGCCTTATCATCTGTTTCGTTAAATCTATCTTTCAACTGAGTTAACCACTCGTTATAATCGGCACTCTCGCTCTTCGTAGGTACACAGTCCGAAAAATGTTGTTTGAATGCAGTTGAAAGTTTTCCGAATACCTCTACTTTCTCCGAAACCGTTTTGATTTTTTTTAAGGGTATCGGTGTTTCACCTAAACTTGTCAACGATGAATTGATAGCAGTGATCACATTTATAGTATCAACCTCGGGAAAATTAATGCATGAATTTCCGGATTTACATTCGCTTGATGACGATGTCGAACCAATCTCTGCACTAGGCACTGCATTGTCCTTCAACATCAGCCGACAAGTATCACAAATCACACAACCATGTGTGATCGATTTCACTTTACCACGCATCCACTGTGTTACCGGGCGTAAATTTTTCGAATGCTTCGACAGGCCGAACGGATCACAACAATAATTTCTCGGTATTTCGATAGCGAAAGACTTGTTGACCGTTCAATAGCGAGTTTGTCGTAAGACTGAGGTCATTTCAGAATTGCTGAGCCTTTTATTTCAGGTCAGTTCAAAAGATGCCTCACAGCAGGTGCAGGCAACTTGGTGCAATTGTTGCACTTGGTAAATGCGGCAAGAAGGGATTAAGTTGATCCTTACACGTGGGTCACGCATAAAGGACCAATTTGACCACGCTTGACTGTTCCGGTCCGCTTGGGCCATACGAAACAATGGATTCTCCGAAATCTATAGTGTTTCCTGTCACAGACATTGATGCTTCAATGATTTCCCTTTTCAAAACAACCCCGTAGATTGAGGGATTATATTCCGATACAAGTGAAGGGATTAGTTACTTTTAGATATTTAACACAAAACGATCAGAGTTTGTGCAGTTGGTGACTTCGAATTTCCAGAACAGGTATAGGTATATGAGTCAGTCCACGTCAAGCGGGACGGATTTGGCCAAAAATTTACCTCGATGTTTTTGATTCTTTTGTAATTTTTTTTTACGTATTCTCTAGGTAAAATGAATGCATGAAACATTTTTTTTTTTTTTTTCAACTCGAAGGGCTTAGAAGTTACAAGGGGTTGAATTTTCGAAAAAAACACCAAAAATCGGAATCGCGCTCTCCTTTAAACGTTAATATCTCCGGTTCCCTTTGTCGTACAGACATCATCAAAAACTCATTTTGAAGCTCTTGAATTGCACTTTCATCTTATGAATTTTAAATTCATGTAATAAACAATCTTCTATTTGTTATTAACAATTATATCTTTAAAACGTGATTTTCGAGATGAATGCCCCCTTCGAATATTCTGAAAAAAATACGACCGTGTTCCTTGATTCATTCTCTACGAAAGCTGTAAGTTTAAAAATGGAACTCCGATGGAAACTATACTTAATAAGCGGTTGATTCATGCGGAACGTCGCGCGCGGGCGCGCCGAGACAGAGGCTTGCTCGCTTTACGTGCAAGGTATGGGGAGCTGGTATGCGTTTAAATTCATTAAGTCCGATAATTTGCAAAATTTTTATTACATTCCATACTGAATACTCGACTTGAAACAACAAAAATATGAATATAGAAATATACTGTTGTAAAGCGCGAACTTTTAAACTTCATTGATATTACTGACATGGAGCATAGATGGTGCTCCTAGTATAAAAGATAAACACTCTATGATGCGTGCTAAGGCGCGAACGAGAGAGCACTTGAAATAGGACGCTCGCCGGAGACGGCAGCGGTCTAGTGTCCTTAGAGATTTGAAATAAAGAAGTTTTAGAAGAACATTTAATAGTAATTATTCACTTCCAAACAACCAAACCTTCCAACAGGTTATGGGCCCAGGGCACGCTTCCACTGCGTAATAAACCTCTGTAAATTTTGTGTTGTGAAACGTGAAAACCTGCAGATCTTAAGAAGCCGGACGATTAAATATAGATGACAAGAAGAAAATTTAGACGGAAAAATAAAAACAAATAATTAAATAAAGAGGTGAGTACAATCATTATATTGCATTTGTACGTGAAAATCTAGTATTCGAAACTAGCATGATAGAGGAATAAAGAAAAAGATGCGCGGCGTCACACCCCGCTTTGTTCGAGCGAGTACAGACGTGCTGGCAGACAGTGTTTATGCATCTGCGAGAGTCAGATTACGAGTTAGAATAAACATGGGCACAGTCACTCTGCTCGACTAAAGATCTGTATGGAAAGAAATAGATGAGAATAATTTAATTACTAGAAGCTTTCAAAGAAGATTCCGGTCGCACGGCCAATAGTATAAAAATAATAAAATCATTATTAAAGAGGGAAATTTAGAAGATTGGCCGTGACGTTGAAATTTTTTTTGGGTTTAATTATTTTCTTTCCCATGCTTTTCGGCATCAGGCTTGGAATGAAAACTGCAGTGCAGCAGATTTTCAGGTCTGGTTAAGATAGTTGACTCGGGCGCGTTTCTGGCGCAGCGCACGTGCACGATCGCCCACCCAATAGTCGGCCTTATCAGCTGTGCGTGAGTCCTGACGGGATGGGGTGCGTGAGCTGGTGCTGGGGCACGTACGATAAACTATTTGTTTCAGGTGAGCCTGACTAGCAGTGCGGTCGGGTTTTTAGCCTTGAAGCACAAGGATATTGCTTTCATTTGTAATAAAATGATTGAAATAAAAATTTTTTTCTCTTCTCTCCAATAGACGGGAGTTATAAAAGAGGAAAACAAAAGCAATTATCTAAGAGCCCGAAAGGCGAAAAGAAAACATGATGAGTGAAGATGACCTTACTCTGGACGAAGAAATGCTGCTCATTGAAGGCGGTGAACAGTCGGAGGCTCTCACAACGGAAAGCGCTGAGACTGACGAGTTGAAGCGCAAAACTCCGGGAGAGCGAGATAAGCAACCGGAGGTTTCTCAAATCACCTCCGACGACACCCAAAGAAGGAGTGAGATGAAAATTCACTTTAGAACGTTGTGAATAAATTAGAGAATAGATGATTTTAGAGGTCGGATCCAACAATCAAATTTAGAGTCGATTTAGAGGTAATTAAGAGTAAACCCCACTAAGATGTATAAATTTAGACGTAAAATTATTCACAGCAAAATCCGGAATAAATCAGATGGAAGTAAACACCAACAATGCACGTCCACCAACAACAGAAGACGCGCAGAAGTCTCTGTGCAACAGTATGGAAAGAACGGCTAAAGTGGTATTAGAAGTTTTAGAGGCAGCAAATAATATGCTGAAAACATTGAGGGCCACAGCGGAAGCAACTGCCGAAGCTGAAAAGGCTAAGCTCAAAAATTCAGAGCAAAGTGCGTTGAGGCAACCAACTAAAGATGTAAGAAGTCCTACTATGAGTTCAAGAAGTAGGACGGAAAATCTTGAGAGTGCGGACCATGTAGAGCCACAGGGTAGTGTTGCGACTAAAACGGTACCTATAAGTTCGGGTGTAAGAGATGAAATCCGAGAAAATTTGAACGTACTAAAAAGAACAATAGAAGCAGAAAAAGCGGCAAACAAAATAAATATTAAACGTGAATACAAACTGACACGTAAAACGAATTTGAACCTTTGGATGGATTATTTGCGGTCTGAATTGATATCTAACGATCTGTTGGATGTTATTGATTCATCGGTTCAAGTTTCTAGAGACGTAGATGAAGAAAAGACCGCTAAAAGAAAAGGGATGGTTAGAGATATAATCATAAATCATTTAGATGAGGAGTATCATAAGAGGATACTACATATCAAAGATCCCAGAGACATCATACTAAAATTAAGAGAGTTTAAAAGAAATGAAACTAACGTCACGCACTCGTCGGTGAGGACACGGCTCTACCAATTAAAGATGAAACCCAAAGAGAAAGTGTTTGACTTCTGCGAAAAGTTTGACACAATAATTAGACAGTATGAAAACTGTGATGGAGCTGTGCCCTTAACCGATCAAGAGAAAAGATCGGCCTTTTACCAAGCTGTATCAGGGCAAGTACCTGAGCTTCGCTCGGCCGATCTTATTAGAAGACAAACAGAGTTAAAAGAAATGAGTTTAGAGGAAATCAAATCATTCATATCACAACTAGAGGCTGAAAGACACGCGGACGACGGAGCCAAAGAAGAAGCAAAAGCTAATTTAGCCCATCATGGGTCAAAATGGCAATCTGGTTCCGATAGTCGGTGCTTTCGGTGTAATAAGACTGGACATCGAAGCATTGAATGCCCACTCAAAGAGTTTGATATGTGGTTTTGCTACCACTGTCAAAAAATAACAAGTCACAAAGGAGATGAGTGTTTCCAAAAAGGAGCTGGATCATCTGGCCAATCTTATAGAGGTCGAGGTAGAGGTAGAGGTCGAGGTCGAGGACACAAGCCTACAGGAAAGGAGGGAGCTGAAAGTAAGGGACTTCCTGGAGTAAGTGATAGAGGAAAAGTAAACAAAAGGAAGTTCAACAGAGGTTTTTACCGAAAACCCAATGCACCCGGTGGAGACAGAGCATACAACTCAAACGTGCAAAAGGACCAAAAATCAGGTATGGTAGCATTTCAATTAAATATTTCAGACGAAGATAATGAAATCACTTTTATTGCTGACTCTGGAGCTACAGAACATATTGTCAATAAGAGTTTAATCTTAAGCGATTTTGAAAAATGTTCTGGAGCAGTAATAAAGAGTGCAAATAAAAATAGTGCTGCTGACATAAAAGTTGATGGGAAAGGAAACCGTTTCCTTCATTCTAATGTTTTGAAAGAAGAAGTATTCAAACTAACAAATGTAATAGCAGCAAGGGATATAGCTGATAATTTGATATCTCTGAGACGTTTTGCAGATGCAGGTTTAGGTATATATCTAGATGATAAAAAATTGAAAGTTTTTGATAAAGAAACGGGTGAACTAATTTTAGATGGGATATATGAGAAACCAAATTGGAAAGTAAAGCTAGTAGCTAAGAGACTCACAGAAGACGAACAAGACTTAGAATATGAAAATTATCAGTGTAGAGCAAGAATAGTAACATACGACGAGCCTTCCAAACAAACGCAGATAAAAGTTCAAGCCCTTGGATCATTGGATTCGGAGGGAGAACAAGATGAACAAAATTTAGACGGAATTGCATCTGCGTTTGGGAGGGAGAATGATGAAAGGCTCAGTCAATCAGACCAAAGTTTAGAAGTTGGTCAAATAGAAGAAAGTCTAGAAGTTGACACGACTGTGTTGAAAGAGGGATCAGATTTTCACGAATCGATCTTAAGTAGAAAAATCATAGAGTTAGATAAAGAGGAAAATAATGACGCGATTAAAGATATTTGTATAACAAACCCATTCGAGAAAGAGGGGGTTAAATTCAAGAAACAGAACGAAGCAATGCTATGGCATGTTCGTCTGGGTCACGCGTCGTTGAATTATTTAAGACGCTTGCAAAAATTAGAGGAAAGGTTAAAAGATGTGAAGTTTGAAGAGTCTATTTTAGAGTGTGAAGTATGTATCATGGCAAAGATGGAAAGGTTACCTTTCAAAGATAAAAGATGTCGAGCAACTAGGCCACTTCAAATAATTCACACAGACACTATGGGTCCGATAAAACCGGTATCTCATCCGGGGGGTAAAAGGTTTATCACAGTGTTCATAGATGATTATACAAGATTAGCTAGAGCATACGCAATGAAGTCTAAAGACGAATCCGGGCAATACCTGGAAAGATTTCTATGTGCTGCAAGAAATCTGCTTGGTAGAAACGAAAAGGTATGCTATATCAGATCAGATCAGGGTACAGAATTTACAGGAGGAAAGTTTGCAGAAATTATGAAGAGAGAAGGTATAGAGAGCGATTTCTCAGCACCATATACACCAGAACACAATGGTACAGCTGAGAGATTTAATAAAACCTTACAAGAGAAAATTAGAGCATTCATGTTTGACTCAGGATTACCTAAGAGCATGTGGGAACTGGCGGCAGAGGCAGCCGTACATGCATACAATCGCACTCCTCACAAATCAATAGAGTTTGATATACCGCTTAAGAAGTTTGCACCACAAGTAAATTGTCATTTCGATAAATTAAGAAGATTTGGTTGCGTGGCATATGCCAGGGTAACAAAAGCTGATACTAAGTTTTCAGAAAGAGCGATTAAGGCAGTTCTGGTCGGTCATACTTTGACTGGCTACATTCTGTGGCACCCCAGTTCGGGTAAATTCCTAGAGTCAAGGCATGTACGCTTTAATGAAAAACTGAGTTATCGAGATGCATTTAGAAGAGGTATGACAAAATTAGAAGAAAACCCAGAGGTATTAGAAGGCGAGAAAACTATGAAAGATGAAAACTTTATGAAAGAATTTGAAGATGATACAGAACTAGAATTAAAAGGAATAGAAACGGGAACGAAGAAAAGACAGAGAGGAAGGCCGCGAAAACGAAAATTAGAGTTAGAAGTGGTTAGAGAAATACGATCCAAGAAGCGTGTACAACCTAAAAGAATGGCAAAGGTAAAGATAGGTACAGCACAGATAGGGAAGAGCATAGAGAAATCTTTCGTGAATGACACAAGTTTTGCATACTTAGCTAATAAGGGTATAAATGTAAAACACATTCAATTCAGAGATTATGCACAGGAAAGTACTTTAAATAACAATTTAGAAGAAGATGAATTGAATCATGCGCTAATTGCCATGATAAATAAAGATCCCGTATCTTATGCCGAAGCTATCGAAACCGCAGATAGCTTAGAGTGGAAAAGGGCAGTCAGGGAAGAATTAAAGTCGATGAATGATAATAAAGTTTGGAAGATAGTAGACAGGCCTACGGTCATGAAGGATGGCACTAAATTAAATATTATAGATTCCAGATGGATATTTAAGAAAAAGAAGGGGGAAGATAATTCGCCAAAATGCAAAGCTAGACTAGTGATTAGGGGGTTCAAAGATAGAGGAGTATATGAACTTAAAGAGACATATGCTCCTGTATCGAGATTACCAATAGTTCGATCAGTGTTGGCTATTATAAACAAGTATGATTTAGAAGCGAAACAAATGGATGTTAAAACAGCATTTCTAAATGGTAAATTAGAGGAAGAAATTTATATGGAAATACCGGAAGGGTTAGAATGCGATGAAAAGGTGAAAAGAACAAAAGTTTGCAAACTAGAGAGGGCTCTATATGGACTGGAAATAAGTCCTAAGAGGTGGAACAAAAGATTTTCAGAAGAAGTTCTAAAAATAGGCTTGGAAAATGATTTACACGAACCATGTTTATTTACATGGAGAAAAGAAGGAAAAATGGCAGTGCTGGTACTGAACGTAGACGATATGCTAGTGGCAAGCAATGACAAAGAAAAACTATTTGAAATAAAAACTAAATTAAGCCAGGTTTTTGAAATGAAGGATCTAGGAGAACCTAAAGAATTCTTAGGAATGTCAATTAGGAGAGATAGGGCAAAAAGGGAAATGTCAGTACAGCAAGGAGAATATATAGAGAAGATATTAGAAAAGTTCAATATGAAAGAAAGCAAACCGCAAGGTACACCAATGGTGACAAAACAGGTAATGAATAGAGAAAACAGAAAGAAAGATGAAGACCCAAAAACTAATGTATTAGAGAGAAAGAGTAACGTTCCATATAGAGAGGCCATTGGAAGCTTACTGTATTTCGCAGGAGCCACTAGGCCAGACATTGCTTTTGCAGTAAATTATCTATCAAGAAAACAACAGAATCCAACTGAGGGCGACTGGATTGATGTTAAGAGAGTGTTTAGATACATTAGAGGAACCTCAAACGTTGGGTTGACATTCAGAGCAGAATGTGAAAATTTAGAAGCTATGACTGATGCCAGCTTCAGAGATTGGGATGACTCAACTTCAACTAGTGGATATGTGATCAAGCTATTTGGAGATCCAGTGGCTTGGAGGAGCCACAAACAATCTTACGTCACTCTATCCACGTGTCAGGCAGAATATTTAGCCATGAGTGAAGCCTGTCAAGAGCTGGTGTCTCTAGACAAAGCTATTCGAGGTATAATAGGTAAAACGTTATATCCAGTACAAATTTGGTGTGACAATAAGTCTGCTGGTGATTGTACCCAAAAAGATGGAAGCCACAAACTCAAAAATTTCGATGACACCCTAGAAGCAATTGTTAAGAGTTTAGAAGAAAGAGAAAAGTCAGGAAGTAAGAAACATATGGCTCAGACTCATGGGGACTATGTTAAATCTTGTGTAGAGGAAGGAAAAGTTAGAGTTAGATGGATTTCCACTAAAGAAAACGTTGCCGATATAATGACAAAACCGCTCTCAATAGAGTCTCACAAATATCTTAGAGACAAATTGATGAATCTGTCTTAGTGTGGATATTATAAATTCAAGAACAATTAATAATACCTTTTTTTCCTCTCTTTGACAGATAAATAAAGATTTGTAATGCAGTAAAGATGGAGCTGCTATATGGGAAACCTACAGTGATGAAATCTGAAGCCGTGAGACTGATTGTAACGGAAATCAAAAGAAATATTTTGATACATTATATTATCCTATTATTTCATACTTTGATACTTTATATCATTCTATTATTTTATATTTTGATACGTAATACTATTGTCAAAAATATACATATACTTAAGCCTTGTATTTTTTTATAATCATGTTTATTAAAGTAGTTTTAAAACAGTACTTTAACCTACGTTATAGAGGACTTGACGAGTCACAATTAAAGACAGTATAAAAGGAAAATTAGCGGGTAAAAGAAAATGAAGATATATCAATGAAGGGAGGGAGTGTTGTAAAGCGCGAACTTTTAAACTTCATTGATATTACTGACATGGAGCATAGATGGTGCTCCTAGTATAAAAGATAAACACTCTATGATGCGTGCTAAGGCGCGAACGAGAGAGCACTTGAAATAGGACGCTCGCCGGAGACGGCAGCGGTCTAGTGTCCTTAGAGATTTGAAATAAAGAAGTTTTAGAAGAACATTTAATAGTAATTATTCACTTCCAAACAACCAAACCTTCCAACATATACACTTAACTAAAATCTTGAAAAATATCACAAGTTCGATAAATCGAAAATATCACTAGTAAATTAACTACTAGTAGAGATTTAAATTTGCGGCTAACTTTAAGATTTTATTTAAATGTATATATATATACATATTTTATATATATATATTTTTCAAGATTTTAGTTAAGTGTATATTTCTATATTTATATTTTTGTTGTTTCAAGTCGAGTATTCAGTATGGAATGTAATAAAAATTTTGCAAATTATCGGACTTAATGAATTTAAACGCATACCAGCTCCCCATACCTTGCACGTAAAGCGAGCAAGCCTCTGTCTCGGCGCGCCCGCGCGCGACGTTCCGCATGAATCAACCGCTTATTAAGTATAGTTTCCATCGGAGTTCCATTTTTAAACTTACAGCTTTCGTAGAGAATGAATCAAGGAACACGGTCGTATTTTTTTCAGAATATTCGAAGGGGGCATTCATCTCGAAAATCACGTTTTAAAGATATAATTGTTAATAACAAATAGAAGATTGTTTATTACATGAATTTAAAATTCATAAGATGAAAGTGCAATTCAAGAGCTTCAAAATGAGTTTTTGATGATGTCTGTACGACAAAGGGAACCGGAGATATTAACGTTTAAAGGAGAGCGCGATTCCGATTTTTGGTGTTTTTTTCGAAAATTCAACCCCTTGTAACTTCTAAGCCGTTCGAGTTAAAAAAAAAAAAAAAAATGTTTCATGCATTCATTTTACCTAAAGAATACGTAAAAAAAATTACGACGATTTTTAAGAACATGAGGTCAAAAAGGTGTCCCGCTTGACGTGGACTGACTCATATGTAACTCCGAGAAAACATGACCAGTAGACGGATAAGCGAAGACTAAGGTGGTTAAACAACTATTTTCGGAGAATGAATAGCCCGGGTAAGTAGAGAACCATCAAATGTGATTTAACTCCACTACGCAATACAAGGAGCTCGCCACGCGGACGTAGATTGACGCGCGCGGCGACGCGCGACAAGACGTTTTATTTTTTTTCTCCGACCCAGGTAGGTTCTCCATAAATTTTTTTTTTTAGGGTTGAAGGGGAAGGATTCAGCTATCCGAAAAAAATTATCTCCATGGATTCCTGTAGGTCCCGCGGAAATGGCAGCGAAATTAAAAAAAAAAAACGACGAAAAAAAATGGAAAGAATTTTTTTTTTTTGAAAACAAAATTTTTTTTATGAAAGCGCATTCTTTTACGAACAAAATGATTCCAGGATCAGTCCGCTCCGGTAAATACTTTCGGAGATATGAATTTTCAAAGATAGCGGTGCAACAGCGACTTACCAACATTCAAATAGCTCTAACTCCGCCATTTTTGAAAATTTTTCAAAATCCCTGAAGTCGTATTTTTTTTTCCATAGTACTAAAGATATGTCGAATGGCGCAAAGATCCCCGACTTGACGGTTTTTTTTTTAGTGAAGTGACGTGGATCCGCTCATATGGCCAATATACGATTGCCAATCATTGGCGCAGTATCGTCTAACAATTTTGAGCCATCAATGAATTGCAGCAATTCATACCGCTACTTTATGCATCGTGTCGCCACAATCTTTATCCTGAAAAAAAGGAACTACTGGCGCCTCTAGCGCCTTCCTACACACCCTGGACTATTTTGTCATATCGTTCACAGTTTGCAATATTACGTAAGGGGTTAGGGAAGCGATTGCATGAGTTCCAGTTCGTGCGATTTATGCTTTTGGGAGGGTCCTAATCATTTCGAACGAGACTCCATACATAATTCCGATCGAATTTCACAACAGGTAAGTTCGTTTGATCGGTTAATGTCATATAGGTCTCGTTCTCATGATTACTAAGTAGATGTTCAGCGAAAATGAATTGCTTAGTCGGTTTAGAGACTTTTCGTTTGTGTATTTTTTTTTATAAGTTTCCATTGAAATTAGCATGGAAACTTTTTTTGATGAGTTCAAATGTGATTACTTATATTTTAATCGGTTATTAAATTTAAATGAACCCAAGTGATAATATAAACACTAGTCTGAGTATTAACCCCTTGACTGGTGAGCCCGCCATATGGTGGGCCACACAAACTGTGCCATAACTAGTGAGCCCGCCATATTAAATTTCAAGTTGGTAGTAAGAAAAAAATTGTCTACCAGAAATGTCCACTTCACTCTCAAATCCTTTACCAGTGAAGGGGTTAAAATAAACTGAATAGAATATAACCTTTTTTCATTGCGATCATTTATTTAATTCAAGGATGAATTGAGTATTGGGAGATAAGAGGGGAAAATTATTGAATCGAAACAATTTTCATTAATGTCTTATTAATGGGTGAATACTAGTTTTATTAATGGGCCAGTATTGTTTTTTATTTATCGGCCAAGACTGCCAACCAATGTTGGACCCAAATTATCATCCGACCTTCAACCTTGGATTGGGCAGTCATGTTTGCTGTAATCGAGCCATTATTGGGAAAATAGAGAGCGATGCTGGCCCAATATTGGCCCTGTTGTACATCCCTTCATGAGTCAGTCCACGTCAAGCGGGACGGCTTTGGCCAAAAATTTACCTCGATGTTTCTGATTTTTCTGTCATTTTTTGCCACATTCTCTGAGAAAAATAAATGCTTGGAACAATTTTTTTTTTTTTTTTTTCAACTCGAAGGGCTTAGAAGCTACAAGGGGTTGAATTTTCGAAAAAACCACCAAAAATCGGAATCACGCTCTCCTTCAAACGTTAATATCTCCGGTTCCCTTTGTCGCACAGACATCACCAAAAACTCATTTTGAAGCTTTTGAATCGCACTTTCATGTTATAAATTTTGAATTTATGTAATAAATATTCTTCTATTTGTTAATAACGATTATATTTTTTAAACGCGATTTTCGAGATGACTTCCACCTTCGAAAATCCTGAAAAAAATACGATTGTGTTCCTTGATTTATTCTCTACAAAATCTGTAAGTTTCAAAATGGAACTCCGATGGAAACTATATTTAAAAAGCGATTGATCCGTGCGGGACGTCGCCGCGCGACTGTCCACGCGGGCGCGCCGAGACCGAGGCTCGTTTGCTTTACATGCAAAGAATATAGGGAAGCATATTATACATTCAAATTCATTAAATCCATTAATTTGCGGAATTATTTATTCGATTTCATGCTGAATACTTGACTTAAAATTACAAAAATATAAATATGGTACACACTTGACTAAAGCCTCTAAAATAACTGGTGAATATAACATATTTTTTGATTACATCAAATGGAATACGTCAGTGTGTCATTCGATTAGTCACGTCCTGAATTAATAAATTTGAAATTACTCAATCATAAGCCACGCGAAATATACATTTCAACTAAATCTTAAGGGGGGGGGGGGGGGGACTTACACCTTCAAAATAACTTTTTTGCGAATCACTTGTATACCGTGATAAAATATTTAATCGACTCACAATCAGTTTTTTTACAGCAGATTACCAATATTTCGAACTATACATAATTCAAAAATATTACACAATATTTGAACTTCGCCTCACGTAGTTCTCCTAGTTTATGATTGGTCATTTCAAATGTATTAATTCAGTAAGTAATTGTTCGGCGAATACGGTGCCGTATTCCGTTCGATGGAATGAAAAAAGACGTTATATTCACTAGTTGTTTTCGAGGCTTTAGTCAAGTGTGTACCTCCATATTTGTATTTTTGTGATTTTAAGTCGAGTATTCAGCATGAAATCGAATAAATAATTCCGCAAATTATTGGATTTGATGAATTTGAACGTATAATATGCTTCCCTATATTCGTTGCATATGTAAAGCAAACGAGCCTCGGTCTTGGCGCGCCCGCGTAGACAGTCGCGCGCGACGTCCCGCACGGATCAATCGCTTTTTAAATATAGTTTCCATCGGAGTTCCACTTTAAAACTTACAGATTTTGTAGAGAATGAATCAAGGAACACACTCGTATTTTTTCAGAATTTTCGAAAGTGGCAGTCATCTCGAAAATCGCGTTTAAAAAATATAATTGTTATTAACAAATAGAAGATTATTTATTACATAAATTTAAAATTAAAAGCATGAAAGTGCGATTCAAGAGCTTCAAAATGAAATTTTGGTGATGTCTGTACGACAAAGGGAACCGAAGATATTAACGTTTAAAGGAGAGCGCGATTCCGATTTTTGGTGGTGTTTTCGATAATTCAACCCCTCATGTAGTTTTTCAGCCCTTCGAGTTAAACGAAAAAAAAAAAAAAAAATGTTTTATTAATTTATTTTGCCCAGAGAATGTAGCAAAAAAATTACGACGATTCTGAAAAACATGCGGTCAAAAAGGTGTCCCGCTTGACGTGGATTGACTCACAGGGGAGCTTGAAAATATGGAACTTGACATTTTCTTATGTTTTATATTTAAAAAATTCAAAGTCCTTATACCATACTAAATACTCCCGCGTAGCACATAAAGTTGCGGGAACATTGCAGTTACCTTACGATCTTGTTACACGAGGGTATGTGCTCGAGCGGAATACTAATAATAACCCACGCAACAACCAAATAACAAAATGAATAATTGAATTAATGAATGTATGATCTGCCTGGGGGTCAGATCAGGTATGTGGGTACGTCGTCGTTGAACCCTATACTGGGTCGTACGATATGCCTAAAAATGGTTAAGACCTAACATATTAAGATACTACGTAGATAAAAGGAAACGAAATGATATGAGAATTGATTGACATGGTAAAAATAAAGTATATTCTGTAAACGCTTAAGAAATGGTTTCTCAGGTGAACAATAGGTTTGACAAACGAAATGACTGTGAGCCAAGACCGATATCAACGTTAACGCGGTACTGAATTGAACCTCGGGACGAAGATCCCTAATTATGATGATGATCCTACGACCAGGGAAATCCCAAAGTCTCAGAGACTACCGTATGGTGATCTGAGTCCCGAGCTTATGGAAGTAATCCCAAATTTACCGAACAGTAATAATAAAATGTAATATAATCTAGACTCGGATGACATGCGCAATAGTCTCTCAAATATTTGTAACTCTCTCTCTCTCTTTGCCTTTTCCAACAATTCCATAAATGCGTTATCGAATTAAACTTCGGGACGAGGACCCCTAATTATGATCCGATGACCAGGGAAATCCCAAAGTCTCACAGACTGTCGTAGGGTGATTTGAGTCCCGAGCTTATGGCAGTGATTTTAAACTACACATACATGAATGTTGATATCGACGAAATCGGGGCGAGAAAGGGAGACCTCAAAATACTAGAGTTTCTAGTATTGGCTTACCCCGACGATGCACAAAATAAATGAATATGAACACAAATCCAGGTATAACAATGAAAAATAACGGCTAGGTGAAATATGGTTGAGACGGCTTTTATCAGCCTGATAGCCAATCGTGAAACAAGGGGGAGACTTAGCTTTCGACGGTTGACTGTGATGGAATCGGGAGCCGACGGGCAGTCTCGAGTGTCTCCTTGTCCTCACCTCGCCGACACTTCACAGAATGTATATATTTATAACTGATGTTAACCCCGATCTCGTTGTTAATAAGAAGTATGGAGGCAAATAAAGTTAATTACACTAAAAGAAAAGAAAAGCTTTTCTTTGCAATAGTTTTGGAGAGAATGTGTCCTTTGCACTGAATTTAAATCTAAACTGATTTGCAGTTGCAAACTGATGATTATGTGTCCGTTCACAGAAGTTATATTATTTAATTAGTTATTTATGAGTCTTCAAAACCGATATCTCAAGATTCGCTCATTAACGAAGAGCACAAGACATTCAAGACCATCACTTAGAGATTTTAGGTTCAAGACTCTACCTTGTATGATGGTTCCCCGAGTTGACGTCTACGCGCCTCGCGATTTGACATACGAAAGACGCTGCCTGTTGGAAAGATGCAGGCAGGTAGACGCGCGAGACAATGTGTGTATTAATCCGCGCGGTCAATTAGCCAATTAGATGCTTAGTCTACTCGCGGATGAGATAGACGCGTAACTTCCGAGCGGAGCGCTTTGGTCCGCGGCTCGCTGCTCCCTGTCCCGCCACAGTCGGTTGATAATAACGATTATAGATTCATGCATTCGGATTCTATTGATAGTTGGCATGCATTTCTCCATTCCTTGATCTAGTTGTTTCCATTAATGACGGATTATCCACCCCTAATGGGTACTCTATTAGTTCTTCTGTGATTGGATTATAAATCAGAGGAGTTACGGCGAATCGACTATCGGTGCATGGTCAGCAAGACTATAAATTTGCTGACTTCCCTAGCGCTCGCCGAGATACTATATGATATCTTCATGCCGGGTCCGGTATAGGCCCGACGTGCCTTTCTGACTTCGAGGGGAAAGTGATATTCTGAAGTAACGGAAATATCATAATGACAGTTTTAAACCAATGAGTCGAATCGAGTGAAGACGATTAGGGAACCCTCAAAGCGCTACGCACTATCGTATCTCTCGCCAAGGCTAACCAGCTAACGATCCGTAAGGGAAGATGTGTATAGGTACGCATCAGATCGTAACAATCTCTTTCTTAGGTCACATTTCGTTCGCGATCTTTCAGAGATATGCATTATGTGACTCACTGGAGGGGCTTCTGTATTTTCATATTAGGAACGTTTCAGGAATATTCGACTAAAATACATTTCGTACAACCTTCCTGCAAAGTCGTGCATAGATGCTATTGAAATATCGAATTACGTATTAACCACTGAAATATAATAATACTGGAACGCGCGCTGACGGCTTTGGCCCGTAGAGAGAGAGATAGCTCCGAAGCGGCGCTGGTAGTATCCCTGTCTCTGTTGGTACAGTCCCGTCCAAAACTTTAATTTAACAATACGTGAGTGAGCGAAGAATCGCCTGAATGCAGGAACTGACACACTTATTGCAGATGCTGTACGATACTTCATGTGCGCAGTCGCGACTTAGTAAGACAATGACAAAGATACTACTAGCGAACTATCTCTCTCTATACGCTGCTTCTAATGGTACAGAATGGTCGGCGCGCATTCCAGTATTATTATATTTCAGTGGTATTAACCCTGTATTGTAACATATTAGCTGTCTCCTAGTCAGATCGGCGCGCACGCCGGTAGCTCAACCTAACGAAGACTAGCGTGCCGTCATCGCGGGTATAAATTTGGCACCTTCAGACCACTTGAGAGAATTTGTCGCCTGTCAGGGCATTTACGCTCATTTGGTCGTAGATCCACAATTTGTAAAATCATATCGGTGGTCTTCACCGAATGATTACTTCTTATAAGCTTCTTTCATTCCAAGCACAATTCAAGTACGCTTGTTGGGTTCGTTGAAACAATTTCAAAATTTAGCTTCGGCCTATTGTGGCATATTTCAAGTCAACTATCGCCTGTCGGGATAGACATTAAAACAAAATTAGCTTAGCCAACACTTTAGCAAATGGAAAGATGGAGAACTGTTAAATTGAAACTAGTCCAGTCAAATTGTGAAATGAATAAACATTAAATTATGTAGTTTGGGGATTGTTAAACATAGATCAGGGGGTGCATTCTGAGCTTAAATTTCAATTTGAGGGGTTCTTCGAAGGTCAGCTGACCCCCTTCTCGATAAAAACGCGTTTAATTCGATATCTCGAGAACGGTTAGTGTTAGGCAAAAAATTGTGGCGACCTTTTCTCTTCTACATTGAATTTACTAACTTTTTTATCCGAAACTTTTTTTTGTAAAATCAATATTTTCCAAGTTATTACTTCCGAAAGGCAAAAAAAAAAAAAAAAAATTTCTCCCTATTTTTTGTTTTTCGCCATTTTCTCCCCAACCATTCACTTTTATGAAATTTTTCTGGTTATCAAAGCTGTAGATCTTTTAATTACCAATAACTTTTGTCTGAAATTTTTTTCTTTACTACCAATACCTTCGGAGTTATAGCTTACTTTACCGAGCGAAATCAGCGCAATTGTCGCAATATCATCGACACCAGTGGGTATTCAGTACTTGAAAGAAATAATAAAGTATTCCATGATCATTTATTAGCCAACTTATCTGTATAAAAAGGTGAATCGATTAAACAACTCGATCTGAGACAGCCATGTTTTCTTCGCAATCATTTAAATATTGTATTTCTTCAATTGGGGTATTTTTTATTGCATTCAATGGGATAGTAATGTGAATAAGGATTAGAAAAAGAAGCAAATGAATAATTAAAACTTAAACTTAAACTTCTCTCCGACCAAAGGACTTACAGACCTGTTAAGAAGAACCCTCTAGCCAATCTACAAAAATCGTGCTACCGTATCGTCGCGAGATGGAATGACAATAATTATCTCTATTCTAATAAGCTCCACAGAAATGCTATGATCCAGACTGATACATCCTTACCTAGGTGTTATGGGCTGTCTAAGATTCATAAAAAGGATCATCCTCTTAGACCTATTGTTTCGTCTATTGGTAGTCCAACCTATTTCATTTCTAAATTTCTCAGTAACCTTCTTGTCAACAGCATTCCTCACTCAGCTTCATACATTAAGAATAGTATTGATTTGATAGATAAACTTTCGGATATTGTCACTCCGGATGATCACGTACTCATTTCTTTAGACGTGACTTCGTTGTTCACTAACATCCCTTTCGAATTAGTCAAGAGTGCTTTGGAAGCTCGCTATGTACACATTGTCCAACATACTACCATCCCTCTAGGTGAACTTCTAGCGGTTTCTAACTTCCTAATGGAGAACACATATTTTCAGTTTGACAACCTATTTTATAAGCAAATCTTTGGAACTCCCATGGGGTCTCCGGTTTCTCCGATTTTCGCTGATGTTGTAATGGTGGATTTAGAAAGAACTTGCTAAGATAAATTGGATTTTAAACCGGCCTTTTATTTCCGTTACGTAGATGATATCATCACTTGCATCCCACGTAGTAAGGTTGATGAGACTCTTTCAACTTGTAACTCTTTTCATCCGAGACTCCAATTCACTTCCGAAACGGAATTACACAATAAGATTATCTTTTTAGATGTCGAACTAATTAGGGAAAATGGCAATATTATAACGGACTGGTACCGTAAACCTACTTTTTCTGGCAGATTTTTACACTTCAATTCTGCACATCCGTTAGTCTACAAACGAGCTATGGTGTTCAATTTGGTCGACCGGGCTTTCTTACTATCCGACAAAAAATTCCATAACGATAATCTTAACTTGATCAGATCTCTACTCGTTAATAATAATTACCATCCGGTGTTCTTCAACGATTTGATTGGGAAGAGGTTGTCCTACCTGCGCAGTCGTAAACAGTCTACGAGCATAAATCATTTCCGTTTCACGTTGACGGATTCTCAAGGCTGTACGTCGATTCTCCTAGTAGTTAATAGAAATAGAAGGCCTAATCAACATGTTCTTCCGCTTCCTTACATCAAAGGTTTTTCTGAAAGTCTCGGTAGTACTTTACATAAGTTCAATATCGTATCCGTTCCCAAACTCAGTAATAACCTTTCTATTATTATTGTTAAGGTGAAGTGAAACGTTTGTCAGAACCTCAAAAACGGGAATCGTGAATTCTCCGGAACTACTGAATCAATCGCGATGAAACTTTGAGGGATTACACATAATTGTGGCAGAAAGTGGCTGATTATTTCACTTTTCCAAAATTTGACAAAAATTTTCACAGATTGACGTACCGACCACATAAATCGCGAGATTATTCACTGTTGACGTGAATAATCGCATTTTCCCGATAATTAGCCACTCCGCAATGAAAAACCACACACTTTGAGCCTAATCCCATGTCATTTGATAGAGAAATGACTGAGAATTGACGATTCTCCGTTACTCATAGTTAAAAAACCGAGATTCAGTTGAGATCACAACCCGTATCGACATTTAGTCGAGATCACAGCCATGTATCGAAATTGCAGCCAGTATACTTGCAAATAATCTAGCGCTGGACAGAGGTACCAAACGTTCAGTAGTTCTGTTTTACCGCGGTGCAAGGCACCCGACCGTGGCCTTGAAACGTTTCACTTCACCTTAAGGTGAAGTGAAACGTTTGTCAGAACTTCGAAAACGGGAATCGTGAATTCTCCGGAACTACTGAATCAATCGCGATGAAACTTGGAGGGATTACACATAATTGTGGCAGAAAGTGGCTGATTATTTCACTTTTCCAAAATTTGACAAAAATTTTCACAGATTGACGTACCGACCACATAAATCGCGAGATTATTCACTGTTGCCGTAGATAGTCGCATTTTTCCCGATAATTAACCACTCCGCAATGAAAAACTACACACTTTGAGCCTAATCTCGTGTCATTTGATGGAGAAATGGCTGAGAATTGACGATTCTCCGTTGCTCATAACTAAAAAACCGATATTCAGTTGAGATCACAACCCTTATCTACATTTAGTCGAGATCACAGCCTGTATCGAAATTGCAGCCAGTATATTTGCAAATAATCTAGCGGTGGACAGAGGTACCAAACGTTCGGTAGTTCTGTTTTACCGCGGTGCAAGGCACCCGGCCGTGGCCTTGAAACGTTTCACTTCACCTTAAGGGTAAAGATAAAGTCCCTACTCTCACGCAACATAATGTTGTGTATAAGATACAGTGTATAATGACTGCCCTGCTTCTTATGTAGGCGAAACGAAAAGGGAGTTCCGCACACGCATAAAAGAACACGAAACCAACATCAAAAAAGACTCAAGACACCACTCAGTTATTTCCGAACATTTAACTTCTACCAATTACTCCTCTGACTGGCCGAACGCTAAAATTTTAGACAAAGAACCTTCGTGTGGAAAAAGATTAACCTCTGAAATGTTGCATATGAGTCAGTCCACGTCAAGCGGGACACCTTTTTGACCTCATGTTCTTAAAAATCGTCGTAATTTTTTTTACGTATTCTTTAGGTAAAATGAATGCATGAAACATTTTTTTTTTTTTTTTTAACTCGAACGGCTTAGAAGTTACAAGGGGTTGAATTTTCGAAAAAAACACCAAAAATCGGAATCGCGCTCTCCTTTAAACGTTAATATCTCCGGTTCCCTTTGTCGTACAGACATCATCAAAAACTCATTTTGAAGCTCTTGAATTGCACTTTCATCTTATGAATTTTAAATTCATGTAATAAACAATCTTCTATTTGTTATTAACAATTATATCTTTAAAACGTGATTTTCGAGATGAATGCCCCCTTCGAATATTCTGAAAAAAATACGACCGTGTTCCTTGATTCATTCTCTACGAAAGCTGTAAGTTTAAAAATGGAACTCCGATGGAAACTATACTTAATAAGCGGTTGATTCATGCGGAACGTCGCGCGCGGGCGCGCCGAGACAGAGGCTTGCTCGCTTTACGTGCAAGGTATGGGGAGCTGGTATGCGTTTAAATTCATTAAGTCCGATAATTTGCAAAATTTTTATTACATTCCATACTGAATACTCGACTTGAAACAACAAAAATATAAATATAGAAATATACACTTAACTAAAATCTTGAAAAATATCACAAGTTCGAAACTCAAGCTCCTAGTCGTCAAAAATAAGTGGTAAATATAAAGTACTTTATGATTCCATCAAATGGAATATATCACATTATTATTTACTTGATTATATACTGAATTAATTAACTAAAAATTACTCAATTACAAACTTCAGAACTATATATATACATTTAAATAAAATCTTAAAGTTAGCCGCAAATTTAAATCTCTACTAGTAGTTAATTTACTAGTGATATTTTCGATTTATCGAACTTGTGATATTTTTCAAGATTTTAGTTAAGTGTATATTTCTATATTTATATTTTTGTTGTTTCAAGTCGAGTATTCAGTATGGAATGTAATAAAAATTTTGCAAATTATCGGACTTAATGAATTTAAACGCATACCAGCTCCCCATACCTTGCACGTAAAGCGAGCAAGCCTCTGTCTCGGCGCGCCCGCGCGCGACGTTCCGCATGAATCAACCGCTTATTAAGTATAGTTTCCATCGGAGTTCCATTTTTAAACTTACAGCTTTCGTAGAGAATGAATCAAGGAACACGGTCGTATTTTTTTCAGAATATTCGAAGGGGGCATTCATCTCGAAAATCACGTTTTAAAGATATAATTGTTAATAACAAATAGAAGATTGTTTATTACATGAATTTAAAATTCATAAGATGAAAGTGCGATTCAAGAGCTTCAAAATGAGTTTTTGATGATGTCTGTACGACAAAGGGAACCGGAGATATTAACGTTTAAAGGAGAGCGCGATTCCGATTTTTGGTGTTTTTTTCGAAAATTCAACCCCTTGTAACTTCTAAGCCCTTCGAGTTGAAAAAAAAAAAAAAAAATGTTTCATCCATTCATTTTACCTAGAGAATACGTAAAAAAAATTACAAAAGAATCAAAAACATCGAGGTAAATTTTTGGCCAAATCCGTCCCGCTTGACGTGGACTGACTCATATACATTTACAGACACGCGCCCTCAATAAGCAGGAAGACACAAAAAAAGTTGCATATCCCATACGCAACGATGCTACACCGTCTACGGTCTAAGAGTTGTTCCTAAGTTATGTTTGTAATGGTTTGGCTGTGATGATTACACACACATTTCCAATGCTACATCTGCTTGGACTTTACTCCCAGTGCTCATGTTTCGTTTAGTATACATTGGGTCTCTATACTGTTCTACCTGTCAATTTTGCTAGCGGTTTTCTTTTTATCTTTTGACCCGTCTGTTCTTTTAATTATTGCCTCGGTCCTTACTATTACCGATTCTTTTTACTTTTTTCCGATTCTTTACTTTTTAACAACTCCCAGTGCTCATGTTTCGTTTAGTATACATTGGGTCTCTATACTGTTCTACCTGTCAATTTTGCTAGCGGTTTTCTTTCTATTTTTTGACCCGTCTGTTCTTTTAAGGGGGTATCCCCACCTTTAAATGAGTTAACATTCTAAGAAAGAGATTGATATTTTACAGCGAATTTGAGAGTCTGATCAAATCCAAAAAAATCAAGAAGTTTAGGGAGAGTTTGACCCTCATTATCCATACTTAACATTGAATATTATTTTGAGTCTATTAGTAGTTACGCTGAATGTAGAAAAATACAAAATTACTCGGTTGTCGCAAAGAATCAGTAGTACCATTGGATCGATTTTGGAATTTTTGGTCTTCAATTGTTCAGAAGAGATGCCTCTATCATATGAACATAGAACTTTTTGATATGACTATTTATGGTTGAGATAATAGAAAAAATAGAGAAAAAAAATTGAAGAATTAGAAAAATCTCAGTAAAAACTAAGCGAGTCAGGCAATTTTCGCGATATCAAAAAGTTCTATGTTCATATGATAGAGGCATCTCTTCTCAACAATTGAGGACCAAAAATTCCAGAATCGATCCAACGGTACTACTGATTCTTTGCGACAACCGAGTAATTTTGTATTTATCTATATTCAGCGTAACTACTATTAGACTCAAAGTAATATCCAATGTTAAGTATGGATAATGAGGGTCAAACCCTCCCTCAACTTCATGATTTTTTTGGATTTGATCAGACTCTCAAATTCGCTGTAAAATATCAATCTCTTTCTCAGAATGTTGACCCATTTAAAGGTGGGGATACCCCCTTAATTATTGCCTCGGTCCTTACTATTACCGATTCTTTTTACTTTTTTTCGATTCTTTACTTTTTAACAATACTATGTAAATTCATACCATATGTGAATTTATCGGACCAGTCGAACCAAATTTTTAAGTCTTCTAACTGAAGCTCACCTCTATATAGAGCGTGCAATCTCCAGATAGACCGAGAAAAACGGAAGTGCATCATAATTATTTTTTCAAGTAAAAATTCCTTCAGCCCGGGTTTGAACCGGGACCTCCGCATTTGTACTGCGACGCCTTGTCCAATTAGACCACTGAAGGACTGAAGGAATCTTTACTTGAATTTCATGTTATTGTCATTGACCTCTTAGTCCACAGGTCTGTGTTTATTTCATTGTGTAGTGACTCTATCGTTCGAAACCTATTAATTCATACCATATGTGAATTTATCGGACCAGTCGAACCAAATTTTTAAGTCTTCTAACTGAAGCTCACCTCTATATAGAGCGTGCAATCTCCAGATAGACCGAAAAAAACGGAAGTGCATCATAATTATTTTTTCAAGTAAAAATAATCCTTCAGTGGTCTAATTGGACAAGGCGTCGCAGTACAAATGCGGAGGTCCCGGTTCAAACCCGGGCTGAAGGAATTTTTACTTGAAAAAATAATTATGATGCACTTCCGTTTTTTTCGGTCTATCTGGAGATTGCACGCTCTATATAGAGGTGAGCTTCAGTTAGAAGACTTAAAAATTTGGTTCGACTGGTCCGATAAATTCACATATGGTATGAATTAATAGGTTTCGAACGATAGAGTCACTACACAATACTATGTAAAGTTCGTAAAATTAAGCACCCGAGGTGGATGGATGTGATTCGTTTGTATCACTAGGGGCACTGACGGTATCGGGGCATACGTCGTCCTCGTCCATTGCGTCAACAATATTAGCGACATTTGAACAATAGTTCTCTCGGCAATTTATACAAATCACTGAGCAATACAGGCCCGCCTTTCTACATCCGCACGTTTTGCCACATAGTTTGTTTTGCATTAAGAGCACGTCCTAGTCATATAGTTACCTGTTGAGAAAAAAACAAAAAAGTCGCAAAAACTCGGAAACAATGATCAAAAATGATGTATAATAGATTTATTCGATGATTAGGGACGAATAGGTTCGATCTAGTACGCGAGATTCGTCGAAATCGAGAAAAATGAATTTTTTTGGTTCCTCAAGTGTGGCCGTGTCACTTATTTTGGTTCATATCAACGCCTGTGCGTCTAAAACGCAAAAACCGGCTTTTTACCTCAAGTCTCACAGCAATGACGAACATTTGTGTCTAAAAATTTTGTTGTTTCACGCAACAATAGGGCCGAGATAACGAAAGAAGAGCGGTATAAAGATGTAAATAGTGTAAAATTGTTGATTTCTGACAGCTGAGACATGAGACGGTCGAAGCTAACGAAACGCCCGACAGATGGCTCTACGCGTAAATCATCGCGTAAATCGCGTAAATCGCGTAAATAACGCAACAGTGACGATGATTTACGCGTACAGCCATCTGTCGGGCGTTTCGTTAGCCTCGACCGTCTCATGTCTCAGCTGTCAGAAATCAACAATTTTACACTATTTACATCTTTATACCGCTCTTCTTTCGTTATCTCGGCCCTATTGTTGCGTGAAACAACAAAATTTTTAGACACAAAGGTTCGTCATTGCTGTGAGACTTGAGGTAAAAAGCCGGTTTTTGCGTTTTAGACGCACAGGCGTTGATATGAACCAAAATAAGTGACACGGCCACACTTGAGGAACCAAAAAAATTCATTTTTCTCGATTTCGACGAACCTAGCGTGCTAGATCGAACCTATTCGTCCCTAATCATCGAATAAATCTATTATACATCATTTTTGATCATCGTTTCCGAGTTTTTGCGACTTTTTCGTTTTTTTCTCAACAGGTAACTATATGACTAGGACATGCTCTTAATGCCCAAATTGAAGAAATACAATATTCAAATGATTGCCAAAAAAACATGGCTGTCTCAGATCGAGTTGTTTAATCGATTCACCTTTTTATACAGGTAAGTTGGCTAATAAATGATCATGAAATAATTTCATATTTTTTTCAAGTACTGAATACTCACTGGTGTCGATGATATTGCGACAATGGCGCGGATTTCGCTCGGTAAAGTAAGCTATAACTCCGAAGGTATTGGTAGCAGTGTTGGGCAGCATCTAATTACATTTGTAATTAATTACATTTTAGTGAAAATGAAGATAACGATCGAATCGAGTCAAGGAGTTGAAAAAAGTTTCCTTTGTTTTTTTTTTTTTTTTTTTTTTTTTAACGTTTCGGCGAGAGATTCCTCGCCTTCTTCAGAACGAAAAAAAATATAATGTAACACATTAACAAAACTGCCAAGAAACGAGACCAGTATCCCATAGATCGAGCATGGCTGGAGTGGGTTTACACTTATTTCTTCTTATTAATCATAATCCCGACCGTGTACGTGTATAATAAAAAAGTAAAATAACAAGAAGAACCAATCAAGGAAGTCAATGGTAAAACATAGTCCAAGAATTAAAATAAGAATTGGAAGTTAAAGGCACACGACACGATTGACAGTTGGAGAACGAAATGATTCAACTTGGAAAATATTGATGTTACAAAAAAAAGTTTTGAATAAAAAAAGTTGGTAAATTTAATTTAGAAGAGAAAAGGTCTAGACAATTTTTTGCCTAACACTAACCGTTCTCGAGATATCGAATTAAACGCGTTTTTATCGAGAAGGGGGTCAGCTGACCTTCGGAGAACCCCTCAAATTGAAATTTAAGCTCAGAATGCACCCCCCGATCGATCCTTAACAATCCCCAAACTACATAATTTTATGTTTATTCAACCCATTTTGAGCGACAATTTGACTGGACTAAACTAGTGCTGGACATAAGACGATACAAGACGAGACTTTGCAGAGTCTTGTCTTGGTCCCGAAAAAATCTCAATTTTTACGTCTTGTCTTGGTCTTGTCTTGGTCTTGGTCTCGGTCTTGGTCTGTGACGTTTGGTCTTGGTCTCGGTCTTGGTCTCGAAAAAAACTCGATTTTCAGGTCTCGTCTTGGTCTTGTCTTGGTCTTGTCTTGGTCTTGTCAGGTTATTGCTTGTCCCATAATGGCCCTCGTTATTTGAGTATTACCTTATTTCATATAAATTTTGAATATTAAATTTGATGCATCATTTATATGAAAAACGTTCAAGTTTGAATTTTACCATACCCTGGTAGAAAATTGAGCAGAATCTGACCAGAATCTGCCCACTCACCAGGAAAACTCAACAGATTCTGGTCAGATTCTGCTCAATTTTCTACCAGGGTACGTAATAATATTATTAATAATATTATTATTATCTAGTTCCCATTTATATGAAAAACGTTTAAGTTTGAATTTTACCATACGTAATAATATTATTATTTATTATTAATAATAATAATATTAATTATAATAATATTGGTATTAATATTAATATTATTAATAATATTATTATTATCTAGTTCCCATTTAATTATTATTCTTTCTTTTTAATAGTTTTTCCGTACTATATTCGCAAAAAAAAGATGAATATAAAGTATCAAATCAATCTGAGGTTGAACTATATTAATTTGAATATCCCGTGGTCAAGACTATCCATGGAAGAAGCAGAAACACCAAATTTCAAATGCAACGCGATTTCCAAACTCCCACGTAACTGGTGCCGTGCCTCGTGTGCTCGCCTTAAGATACACGCACAGACTCGTTTACAGCGGCGTCGCGTCGTCAGCTACTATTAGTTGTCTGTGTTTGTGTTGCGAAACACTATCGCGCTTCCCGTTAACGCCGGGCCGTCTGAATATTTTTTTCTTTAGGTGCAAAGCATATCAATTTTGTATGGTAAATCGGCTATTCCATCATGAAGCGCGTAAACAAATCAAGTGATAACCAATGTGGTGAAAAAACTAAAAGAATGTGCCAGACTGACAACGTGACTGATAAAGAAAAAGAAAACGTGACGATTGCGAATGCGACAGAATCAGATGTTGAAGATGTTGACACTGAAAATGAGTGTGAGAAAAGCTCCACTAAGATGGATTATAAAACGTATTTTAACATAATCGTTGAGAAGGATAAAAATAAATATGGCATATGTTTATTGTGCGAAAAAATAAGAAAGTCTGTGAAAATAAAAATGAAAAATTCTAATACTAGTGGATTAAAAAAGCATCTTTTATCGATACACAGAAATATGTTTGAAAAAAATATCAAGGATCCACTTCGCGAGAAAGGACAACGGAATATATGGGAAATGTGTAATTTAAAAGTAAGTATCATTCCATGAAGTGATTTTCTCAAGTTGCACACGTGAGATTTTTTAGGCTGATTCTATTTATTATTAGCCAGATCGGGCGTAATAACTTTTTTAAAGCAGAAGACAAAAATATACGGTTCCTCAGAATAATATATTTCATCGGCAAGTGATTTCAAACTTCGCTTCTGACCTACACTGAGAAAACTGTATTTTTCCACTGACAATATTTATTGTTCTGAGAACAAAACTTGGTATTGCTCTACTAACAATACATTGTATTTTGCTCAGAACTATACGTACGGCGACGCAGCGTACTATTCTTATAACCGGTATTTTGCTGAGAGCAATACGTATTTTGACTACAACTAAACTCGCTCGGTAATACTTGGTATTTTGATAGGAAAAATACTTTTTTCTCAGTGTACGCAGCATTTTAAATGTAATCTGTCGATATAATGTTTGACAAGAGAGGTAACGCATGATACTTTTTTCATTTTAGGGAAAGCTTGATGACTGCAACAAGGATAAGCTATTTGTGTGTTGGCTAGCGTATAAAAAACTTCCTTACAACTTTTTTGACGACGATATAACTCAAAAATTCTTCAAATCAATAAACCCAAACGAGCAAATGCCAAGACGAAAACCAATGCAACGTAAAGTAAATGAGCAGTTCGAAGAAATGAAAAACAACTTTAAAACACTCCTTGCGAAGAATGAGTCAAAATTTTCCTTTACTATCGATGCGTAGACAGCTCGAAATTCGAAGTCATTTTATGGTGTAACTATACACTATATAGATGAAAATTGGGAGTTTCAAGGCTTAGCATTGGATTTTATAGCTTCTAAGGGAAAGCACACGGGTAAAAATATTGCTACTTTTTTTCTTGAGACTGTCAAAGACTTCCAAATTCAAAATAAAATACAAGGCATAACCGCTGATAACGCTTCTGCCAACTCAACATTCATGTTTGAATTACAATTATTGTTGGAGAAAGAGAACCTCAAATTCAGTGCCGAAGATCAACATTTTCGTTGTATAGCTCATATATTGAATTTGGCGGTGCAAGACGTTTTGAAACTGCTTAACGTGGATGTTAACGACGAACGTGACCTGTTAGTTGTATTGGACGAATCTGGAGAGCGAGATAAAAATTCAAATTCAGAAGAGGATTCCGATTCTGACGATTTTAATCGCGCAACCGATGATAGTGACGATAACGAAACTGAAAATGAAGATTCAGAAAGAGATCTTGAGTCAACTAATTATAAATGGTCTGCAGTAGTTTCGAATATCAGACGTACTTGCAAGAAAATTCGACAATCTGAGGTTTTGTCGATAAGGTTACAAAGCTTTTGTAGTGCGGCAGATATTAAGTATTTGAAGCCAATTTTAGACGTAAGAACCAGGTGGGGTAGCACTTTTGATATGCTGAATGTTGCATTTAAATTGAAACCGGCATTCGTAATGTTGTGGGAAAATTGCACTGATGTTAAAGATTTCAAAATAAGCGAAGATGAATGGACAGGTTTGCAAAGAATTTTGAAATTTTTGGAAAATTTCAAACAGATTTCAACCCTTCTATCTGCTGAAAACTATTGTACTCTACCCTTAGTGATTGTCACTTTTAATTTGCTGCTCGATAAGATAGAAAAATTGGTTTTCAATTTAGATAATCAGTCACACAGAACTGTAACTGACAAAGTACTCCTTTTAGCTTTTCAAGCTGGAAGGGACAAGATGATCAAGCATTATAACAAAACAAACTGGATCTATTGCCCGCGTAAAAATAAATTGCGTGGGCATTATATTGCAAGTATATGGGATTGTCTAATTGGTCATGCATTGGAAACTTCTTACCCGTAGGTTTCCCATATATGGTTGAACGGTTGCTAAGGGACAATATACACTCTGTATCCCATACGAATCCAATATACTGGGGCAAATATATGAGCAATATTTATCAAACATTTCTACCAAATAATGGCGATACGGTGTAGATGATATGTGAGCAATATATGGCAAATATCTTTGGAATATATCACAATACCTTAAATTTGCCATAGTATCGAATACAATTTACAAGAGAATAATATGACTACAACGGCAATTGCAAAATTTTCAATCATCTGCATTCTGGTGAAAATCTAGTGCAAATCTTAATTGTTCAATAAAAATGGTTGTATTTCTACCGGGGAATATAGGATAATTTTTGAGTTAATACAGGCATGCATAAAATAAGTACTCATTCAATTAGACCTAAATATTTTAATTCGTTTATTTTCGAATGAACATCGTGAAACAATAAATATTTATTGAATAACCATTAAATCAAACAAAAATACGTAATCACAGACTAGGTTATTTGGCATAGAATCGTATCGGTCGCTGTTATTTTAAGAAATTATGTCAAAACGTCCGCTGTTGTTCAAAGACTACTGCTGGAATAAACAAATTCGATTGAAACGGTTACTCTCGGATTTGAAATCACACGCTGAGGATGAAACAACTGCAACAGATTCATTACCTTCTTTAAGTATTTTCATTTCATCAGGGTTTTGCAATTGGTCGACGATACGCCCAACCCAGACAAGGCTGCACAGAGTATTGAAGAACGTGATGGTATTTATTATTATTTTCAACTGTCATTACAATTTCAATTTGGTCTTCAATCGGTTTCCTGAAAAAGTTTTCGCTCCTGACTCAACTGTAATCGCTACCGATTTATTGACCCGAAATGCGAGTCAAAAGTAGCATATTTTACCCTCTTATATACTTTATTCACCACAAATTCTCATTAGCGGGAAATAATGAGCCATCATTTTTTTATTCGTCATCATGTAATTGTTATTATAATTTTCTTAATTGTTCAGATTAAAAAAAAAAAAAATCAAATTTCTCATCCCCCACAAATGCGGTTTTCAGTTTATTCTGGTTTTCTCTCTTTAGTTCACAATGAAGTGGCCATCATCGAGTCGGGAATTCGGTCAAAGAGCTGCGTTACGTCAAATGGCTGATGGTCAAATGGCTGAGGCTCGAGTGTAGTAACATAAGAAACTATTTTGAGTTCTGTTTTTGTTATTCTGGATTTCGAGACATAGCAGAGGGTAGGCGGGGTGTCCCCACTCCCCCGTTTTGAGGGATTACCTTGTCAGAGTCGATGTATGATTGAGATCACTACTGACTTGGACTCCGAACTGAAGTGGCCCGAGTCCGTTCCAATTTTCAAAGGGCCATTATTTTGTCAATAATAGATGAAAAAAAAAAAAAAATTTATCTGAGATTATCGTATACGTGGATGCTAGAAAAATTAAAAATAAAAATGATGATGCAACCCAATTCACTCTATACGTTTGTTTATTTATCGATTTTATTGAAATGTATGAAAAATATACAAGGTATATTACATATAGGTGGACTAATACCATGCAGGTGTAAGCGCCAAAAAAAATTTTTTGTTTCAAAATCTTACGGGCATATCTACGAAAAAAAGATTTTTCTGCGCTAATGCCCGTATGGTATTGTCCACCTATATGTAATATACCTTGTCCTTGTCCACCTATATGTAATATACCTTGTATATTTTTCATACATTTCAATAAAATCGATAAATAAACAAACGTATAGAGTGAATTGGGTTGCATCATCATTTTTATTTTTAATTTTTCTAGCATCCACGTATACGATAATCTCAGATAAATTTTTTTTTTTTTTTCATCTATTATTGACAAAATAATGGCCCTTTGAAAATTGGAACGGACTCGGGCCACTTCAGTTCGGAGTCCAAGTCAGTAGTGATCTCAATCATACATCGACTCTGACAAGGTAATCCCTCAAAACGGGGGAGTGGGGACACCCCGCCTACCCTCTGCTATGTCTCGAAATCCAGAATAACAAAAACAGAACTCAAAATAGTTTCTTATGTTACTACACTCGAGCCTCAGCCATTTGACCATCAGCCATTTGACGTAACGCAGCTCTTTGACCGAATTCCCGACTCGATGATGGCCACTTCATTGTGAACTAAAGAGAGAAAACCAGAATAAACTGAAAACCGCATTTGTGGGGGATGAGAAATTTGATTTTTTTTTTTTTTAATCTGAACAATTAAGAAAATTATAATAACAATTACATGATGACGAATAAAAAAATGATGGCTCATTATTTCCCGCTAATGAGAATTTGTGGTGAATAAAGTATATAAGAGGGTAAAATATGCTACTTTTGACTCGCATTTCGGGTCAATAAATCGGTAGCGATTACAGTTGAGTCAGGAGCGAAAACTTTTTCAGGAAACCGATTGAAGACCAAATTGAAATTGTAATGACAGTTGAAAATAATAATAAATACCATCACGTTCTTCAATACTCTGTGCAGCCTTGTCTGGGTTGGGCGTATCGTCGACCAATTGCAAAACCCTGATGAAATGAAAATACTTAAAGAAGGTAATGAATCTGTTGCAGTTGTTTCATCCTCAGCGTGTGATTTCAAATCCGAGAGTAACCGTTTCAATCGAATTTGTTTATTCCAGCAGTAGTCTTTGAACAACAGCGGACGTTTTGACATAATTTCTTAAAATAACAGCGACCGATACGATTCTATGCCAAATAACCTAGTCTGTGATTACGTATTTTTGTTTGATTTAATGGTTATTCAATAAATATTTATTGTTTCACGATGTTCATTCGAAAATAAACGAATTAAAATATTTAGGTCTAATTGAATGAGTACTTATTTTATGCAAGCCTGTATTAACTCAAAAATTATCCTATATTCCCCGGTAGAAATACAACCATTTTTATTGAACAATTAAGATTTGCACTAGATTTTCACCAGAATGCAGATGATTGAAAATTTTGCAATTGCCGTTGTAGTCATATTATTCTCTTGTAAATTGTATTCGATACTATGGCAAATTTAAGGTATTGTGATATATTCCAAAGATATTTGCCATATATTGCTCACATATCATCTACACCGTATCGCCATTATTTGGTAGAAATGTTTGATAAATATTGCTCATATATTTGCCCCAGTATATTGGATTCGTATGGGATACAGAGTGTATATTGTCCCTTAGCAACCGTTCAACCATATATGGGAAACCTACGGGTAAGAAGTTTCCAATGCATGACCAATTAGACAATCCCATATACTTGCAATATAATGCCCACGCAATTTATTTTTACGCGGGTGTGTATCGTTGATTTTAGATCCTCGTCATAAACTCGACGCTTTTGATCTCACAGTTTGGGGCCGAGACCTAAAAGATGAAACGGTTAAAAAATTCAAGCATATTTTCCAGCACGACTATTTTTCTCAAGAAACTGAATCAAATGCAGCCAGCAATATGGAAAAAAATGTAAGCAACGAACAGGTACAGGATGAAGACATTATTGACTTGAACGCGATTTATTTGAAAAATGACGAGACAGTAAATGATAATTGGGAGGCCGAAATGACAAATTATTTAAATGCTTCGAGAGCAAGAATGGACACAGATATTCTGAAGTGGTGGAAGACGCACCAAGCATCTTACCCACACTTGGCCAGAATGGCTAGAGACATACTTAGTGTGATGGCAACTTCGGTACCAGTAGAACGACTGTTTTCAAACGCGTCACTCATAATGACAAATCGCAGGACTTCCTTGAATGATTCTTCTTTGAGATCATTGATATGTATCAATTCATGGATGAAATCCAAACTCAAATCTAATATTTGTCAATGCGATCTGTGAAAAGATAGCATTGACATAATAAGTTCTACTTCCGTACTTCTGCTTTGTATTTCGTAATTACTTATGTACTTATTCACACACAAATGTTTTGTAATCACACATGCATAATAAAAAAAAATATGTTTTAATTAAACAGGCGATTGATAATAATTTTTGACAAAACATCATGGACCATGGTGGATAATAAAAAAAACCTATTATGAAAATTTTAAAAAGAATTTCAATAAAAATTTTACAAAAACGGAATGTTGGATTTTATTTATCCTCATTTCCTTTTGAATATTGAAATATTGTATTGACTAATCTTGTCGAGACTCTCGAGAGTCTCGACGAGACTTCAGGGTAGTCTTGGTATCGTCTCGAATTCTTCCATCGTAATCTTGTCTTGGTCTCGTCTCGAAATTCGAGACAAGACCAAGACAAGACCAAGTCAGTCTTGGTCTTGTGTCCAGCACTACTTTTTCGCAAGGTTGACAGAAGGTCCATATACCGATGTTGAACGGTATATTTCCGGATTTACCACGGGTAATCACTTCAGAAATACGGTATATTTGCGCCTTTCTGCGTACCGTGTTTTACCGGCACTTCCATCGTATTCACGGGTACTGAACACAGTTTTCATACGGTATGAACACAGTTACCATACCCTGCCTAAACCGTTAAATTTTCTGGCCAGCTCGAGCAATTGGGTTTGACCGCAGTATGTGTACCGTAGTTCCACAGTTTTGAAACCGTATTCTCACCACATTCATACCGTATTCTCACCACATTCATACCGTATTGACATACGTGTCTCATACCCTGTTCATGCGTACTTCATCTGCCATCACGACTGAGAAAATTCCGCTTCAATACCGTATTATTAGTGATTACCTACGGTGTATAGACGGTATGCATCCGAGCTCAAAAATACGGTATTTATTCCTACAACACACAGTTTTACTACGGTGCGTTTACTCTGTTAATACTAATACCACGTCTTCACGGTTGATATACCGATGTTATACGTTGGTCAAAAGTCGTTAGGGCAGGGTGGTCCATTTAAGTTGACATAGCTGAATATCTCAAGAATAACGTATTTTAGAGAAATCGAACTTTGCGCACGCCGTGTGGAAATAAGTACTATTTCCTAACTACCCAGACAGCACAGAACTGAAAGTTGTCTGAAAGAAGTCTTAAAGACGTCTTTCAGGATTGAGACAACATTTAGACGTCAAAAAATGGTGCATTCGTCGTCCATTAGACCTCTTTTAGACAACTTTCAGTTCTGTGCTGTCTGGGTAGCTGCGCAAAATTCGACAACATCGGTAATTCGTAAGTCGTGTGTAATATTAAACGATGAATATCTAAATCATCGCACATAAGAGGGACGAAGCGATATAGGGAGACGGGGGTCCAGGGGTATATATTAAACGACATATAAAAATGAATTAAAAATGGATAATTGACTAAAAAAATTTTGTGCAAAGTTTGATCACAAAAGCAATGAAAAACAACCAAATACAAGGTCGCTAAGGAATGGAATTACGGCCGTAGCCTATACGAATAGTTAATCATAAAAAACAAATAAATTCAATCCAGAAATATAATAAAACCAAAGATGTTCAGAATCATTAGAAAATCAAAAAAGTTCACAATCATCATAAAATCAAAAGGTCTCATACTTATACAACAGTCTTTGTTCATTTTTTTTTTTTTTTTTTTTTGTTGATGTATTTTCTTAATATACTAAAAAACAGTGAACAAATAATACAATCTACGTGTCAATATAACGTCTTTTATATTCGTATGATATTCTATTTTTCTTCTAACTAAGATTGAGAAATGAAAATTATAATTTAAAGAATAATTTTCGATCGTTACCTATATTTAATTCGGATCATTTTTTGGATATATATTAATTGTCACGGTACAATTATTAAAATTAATCGGAACGTTTTTCTCGAAATTCAAATTAGATGACAAATTTATCGTGTTTGAGGCGTTATCTGCGATAGAATCAATACTAGAAGATTGAACATTTTCGTTTGAAAATTCTTTTGAAATTGGCACTGGCTCTGCTGGGTTCGGAGTAATAGAACCTATTATCTGTTGGCCGATTTTTTTTTTTGTTCATCAGAGAACTTTCAATATAACCTTCCGCAACTGTATCAGATTTCCAGCCCCCGCCCGGGAAAAAAAGTTCCATGTATGGTCATGTATGATCATGTATAAAAGTATATATGATCATATATGATAGGACATGCTCATACTCGATCATATCTGTTCGGATATGAATTTTGACCTGACATGATCATGTCTAATCACGTGCGTCATATATGATCATACATGGCCATATATGATGTTACGAGCTCATACATGATCATGTGCGGTCATTTCAGTTAGTAACCTGGCTGTAATAATCAGAATTATACATGCCCATATGTACTCATACATGTCCATGTATGACCATGTATGGTTATAAACGATCATAAATGAGCATATACACTCGTATCTGAGCATACTAATAATTGCCCAATCTGAACTATACATGACAACCTATGATCATATACGATCATTAGGGCCAGGAATTTGGTTTCGGTAAAAGAGAGAGACAAAAGATGGGAGGAGCTAAAACTTTTGATTGGTTGAATTTTGATAGATTTTTATTTGTTTATTTGAATCGAGTGAAGCGAGCAATGAAGCAAAAATAAATTTTATCGATCCAAAACGAATATACTATTCACATAACTATATATACAGTGAATATTCGTATCTGCGGGGTTGTTTGAGATTCTAAAATATGCACTTAATAATATTTTGAATGAATTTAAACTAAGGATATTATTTGAGAATATTTTAGGTGATATTACTTGTATCGCCGTATAATGTAGAGAAAAAAAATTCTACGATATAAAAAATAATTCTCTAAGGCAGTACTAAAATGTATTTTCCCCAAGTCTAGTCTAGGTAAAGTTACGCATAAGTCTCAAGTGATATTGAATTATTTCGTGGTATTTTTGACATCGTTTGAATCGTTTATAAAAAATATAAGGCAACAGTGTTCTTGCTGGTCATCTTGCTGACTGTCTTGCTGGTCATCTTACTGACCGTCTTGCTGGTCATCTTGCTGACTATTGGTTAGAAAGATGACCAGCAAGACGGTCAGCAAGATGACCAGCAAGACCATCAGCAAGATGACCGGCAAGACCATCAGCAAGATGACCAGCAAGATCATCAGCGAGATGGCCAGCAAGGCAGTCAGCAAGATGACCAGCAAGAACACTGTTGCCTTATATTTTTTATAAACGATTCAAACGATGTCAAAAATACCACGAAATAATTCAATATCACTTGAGACTTATGCGTAACTTTGCCTAGACTAGACTTGGAGAAAATACATTTTAGTACTGCCTTATAGAGAATTATTTTTTATATCGTAGAATTTTTTTTCTCTACATTATACGGCGATACAAGTAATATTACCTAAAATATTCTCAAATAATATCCTTAGTTTAAATTCATTCAAAATATTATTAAGTGCATATTTTAGAATCTCAAACAGCCCCGCAGATACGAATATTCACTGTATATATAGTTATGTGAATAGTATATTCGTTTTGGATCGATAAAACTTATTTTTGCTTCATTGCTCGCTTCACTCGATTCAAATAAACAAATACAAATCTATCAAAATTGAACCAATTAAAAGTTTTAGCTCCTCCCATCTTTTGTCTCTCTGTTTTACTGAAACCAAATTCCTGGCCCTAACGATCATATATGATCATGTATATATGATTGTATATGCCCATATATTGTCGTGTATATGATGCAAGGAAGCCTTCAAATAGAATTATCGAACTCACGGAAATACGATTCAAATATTCTAGGTCTTCTAATTTCCTCTCTGCGTTTCACAGGACTGAGATTGTCGCCAATTAGGGTAGAAGCACCAATAGATGGACGCCTAAGAAAACGACCCAGTAGATGGACGATTCTTTTTTAGCAATTGAAATAAGAAATCGATCAACAAAAAACTTTCATTTCGGGATTAAAAATAACAACAGTTATCGAAAATTCAGAGCAACAGTTTACATTTTAGTATTCCTTCGCGTAATTTCCTATCCAAAAGTCGACCGTCCATCTTTAGGGCCATGTCCATCTACTGGGTAGGTTACCCTATAACACATAAAAACTATCCATCGTATGCCTGTGTGTTCAACAATAATGACTATACAATTTCCGATCAAGACCATGCAAAAATATCGTCGACTGATTTGCTGTTATTGTTTTGATTTCATCAAAGTAACTCACAAAATTGGGGTGGTCGATTTGACGTGAAACGCTCCATATAGGGTGGCCCTTAGATGGGGTAAAAAAAAAAAAAATCATGTTGGATCCCTCCAAATCAGCTCCAAATAATTTTGAAAAAATTCCCTAATTTTTCCAGATTTTTATTTTGTTCCCCTAGTCTCCCTATTCGAGAAGGAATTTTCAAACGATTCAAAAACATGCTTATTCACTATATTTCATACCAAATTTTCTTTCGTGGTTAATCGTGGGCCAATAATTCATATTCTCGATTATTCAGTGAGATTCATCTTCTCTTCAGTGAAAAATAAAAGAATCATAAATGGGGTATCCCATGAGAATCGTGTGCTTTATTATTATTATTTTTTTATTTAACATAACAAATGATCAAATTAGGCAAAAATTCAATTATTCAATAATTGCATAACCCACATGTCAGCACTACGTAACATCAAACTCGATGACATGCAAAAACTGCCGTGATTTTTTTGCCTAATTTGAAGAAGTGTCATTCCTACAAAGCCACATTACTTCTACTTTCAAATGCTCATTTAGCTTATATAATGTGCTCAGATATATTCACAAATGCTCAGACATGTTCGGATATGCTCAGATATGTTCGGATATGTTCAGATATGTGCTGGTGTAGGCTAGCCTTTGCTGCGCCACTACATGTAAAATAGCGGTATTTCGGTGAAGTTTTACCAGTATCCAACCATTTATGGAACGGTGTTGGTTACCAACTACTGATTTCCTGCAGGGCATTTTGCATCTTGCCACAACCGACTTGCCATCACTTGGCCGTTTTCAAACACACTTGCATCTGTATCTCAATGGCCCGGCATTGGCAACTCCGGCACTTTTCTACCGGCATCCGGTCGTTGATTCGCCGGCGTACATAGTATAAGCTTTTCTGCTGACTGCAGTATTTCTAACACTTCCACCGAATTTACCGGAAAAAGAATGTTTCTATGCAATCGAACAAAAGTATATACTATTTAATCATCAGAAATCTTCGATTAAGTCATCGTGAAATTTTGCTATCATTTTTTTTTTTCAAGTACATATTGATGTAAATTCTTACAAATCAAAGTTTACCTATTGAGTCAAAAAGTGTTGAGTATTGCAACAGGCGACGTTTGGGTGTAGATCGACACTGAACATCAGACGATCAACGAAGTTAAGCAATTTCAACTGCAGCCAGAATTCGGATGGGTGACCCACATGAATACATCTAATTAGTCTTGGAATAGCTAATTTCTAACATCCTGGGATTATGAACTTTGTTCTACCGCTCGAAAAAAAATCAAATGTTAGTGAAAAAAATATTTTTTGTCCGGATAATATCGAAAATAAAAAAAATCGGATGATCGGGTCATCGGCTGATCAATATTGGGCTCTTGTTGGGCCATTGACGACTGCCCGACAACCAATTTGGGCCATTGCTGGCCCTGCGCTGGCCAACCGTTGGGCCGGTATAACACTGCCGGTACTGGCCCAGCTGTCGGCCACTGTGACACCAGGGTACAGGGCCATCAAAAGTCTTCCGGCAGCGGTTCGGCAACTCAAGTATCGGCATTCCTCCACCTAACTAGCAATGGCCCGGCACTCTGTGTTTGCTGGGTATGCTAGGATATATATGCATGGAATATATCCTAGTATATATGAAATCATATATGCTAGGATATACTCAAATTTGCCCAAAAATATATCCTAGCATATATGTCAAGATCATATATATTCTGGCATATATTCTAGCATATATTCCGGCATATATACTCCAGCATATATTTTTATCATATATTCTAGCATATATTCCGGCATATATACTCTTGCATATATTCCAGCATATATTCTACCATATATTCTAGTACATATTGCTAGGATAAAAAAACCAAAAATTCTTGATATGATCACGTGAAAAAATTAGCGGCAAATTTCTTTTTCAAATATTTATTTTATATAATATAAGACATAACGATACAAATTTTTCAAGTAAAAAATATCTGTATTAAATATCTGACTTTTCCGGTTTGTTTAAAACTTCCTAACATTTTGAGGTTTTAATATATGCTAGAATATATGCCAGAATATATATGATCTTGACATATATGCTAGGATATATCTTTGGGCAAATTTGAGTATATCCTAGCATATGGAAAATTCCACCTCAAATCGGCTAATTTTGGGTGTTTTTTTACCTCGTATTTTTCGAATCGACTTAAGGAGGTTGGTTAGTCAAAAATGACTAGTTTTTCATGAATTGATTACGGCATAAGTAGATAGGGTGCAGTATGGCTCCGGTTTTATGACCCCCCATAAAACGGCCCCCCGCTGGGGAGGGGGGGGGGGGGGGACGCCATTTTTTTTTTTTGCGCAGCTAACCTAACCTAACGTAAGTGAATATCCTTGATTTTAACTTAAGTGAATATGCTTGATTTTAACCTAAGTGAATATGGTCGATTTTAACCTAAGTGAATATGGCTGATTTTAACCTAAGTGAATACGGTCGATTTTAACCTAAGTGAATATGGCTGATTTCAACCTAGGTGAATACCGTTCATTCCAACCTGAGTGGTTTCGCCGCGTCTGCAGTATGGGTCCGAAATATATATAGGTATACCTATCCTTGGTTTCGCCGCGTCTGCAGTATGGGTCCGAAATATATATAGGTATACCTACCCTTGGTTTCGCCGCGTCTGCAGTATGGGTCCGAAATATATATAGGTATACCTACCCTTGGTTCCGTCGCTTCGGCAGGATGGGTCCGGCCCATCGAGTATATCTATATATATTTTGGTTCAAACCTCGTTACGCTGCGGTGCTAAGCCTCAATTTTATTACTAGGGGATGCAGGTATAAGGGTTTCCGTCTTTTGGAGGTCGGGATTATGACGGGACAGTCCGCGGACTCTGAGGAGACAATGGTTATAGTTTTTGAATGAACGACACATTGTTTATGGTTTGAACTCGTGTTTATTCATGCATTTCAATTCAGACACACACATCATGGAATTAAATCTAACTATAACGACACATATATAAGCCTGAGTGAATATCGTACGCTGATAGGGGAATTTGTTAACGGTTGATAAATATTTCTTGTGAACAAAAATGATTACTTAAACCTTGTAAAATACTTATACATTTTCAAAATAAAAAATTAAAAAAAATTACAAATAAATGTATTCAACAACGGTTAAGAAATTCTTCTATCGGCGAATATTTTAAAATCAGATTATAACTAGTGAACAGAAAATACTTATCTCTAAATATTATACAGAAAAAAAAAAAAGAAAAGAGGTATAAACAAGTGAAGGCTTAGACCTTTTTACGGCGACAGCACTGTATACAGTTTACACGAGTGATACTGTTCCGTACTTACTCTTAAGTGCCTCTACTCCCAAACCCCTGGTAATGACTAAAACATCTTGAACCGCCACGGCAAGTGCGGTGGTAAACAGGGCTTTCATTTCAACCATTGTCTGTGCGAAAAAGTTTTTCATTAAACCTGAGTTGTTGAGGCTCGTGAGGTCGCGTGCCACCTCGTCAAATTTCCTTGACACCAGAGACGTGAACCCTTCGCTCGATGTGTTTAGGAGATCGTCAGAGGTGGCTAGCGCGGCAAGATTTTTAGCCAAATCGTCTTTACACTGATTCGTTAGATCACAGCGAGTCCTGAGGCTGTTGATATACATGGTGATACAGGGTGCGGCAGTAACAAGACCATTAAACGTAGTTTGTTGCATCACGATGAAGGAGGATGATGTTGGTTTTGACTTCTTAGGCAAGGACTCGTGGTTCGGTGCCCGTGGGTGTTTGGGATACAATCCCTCCGCCTCTGTCAGGATAACTGATTTCATTCCGTAAGCAGTGGAAAACGATAGAGATGATCCTTCAGGGTCCAGAATTTCCTTCTTCGCTGTTTCGCCGGTGGGGCACTCCGTAGATTCGAAGTATGCAGAGATCTTTGCGAATCTTTTTTTCAAACTCCGCCATGCCGCTATACTCAGGGTAACACCGCTAGCACCAGCTCCGTTAATTTGTACAACAGGTTCGAAATGGAGTGTACTGGATAATTTATACCCGACCACCGCCGTTTTAGAGAAGGAACTATTTAGTCCATATACGGTTGATAGTAGTAGCAGCCTACGTTGTTTCAGGAGTTTACCGACTACCCCTTCGGTGTCGGAGGTATCGCACACAGATTCGTTAGCAGACATGATTATTTTACACGTTACGTAGCTTACAAGTTCAGAGATGTTCGCGCCTCGAGGTTCGAGCTGATTTTGAGTAACGGAGGAGAAAATGGGGTCTTATTTGAAGGGTTTCCACCTCCAGTATGGAACAGGTAAACCGGAGGGAGGTGTATTTTTTTTTGTAAACTTTTTTCGAGTAAAAGCTTAGCTTGTGACGCACAAGCCGTCCTTCTGCAAGTAGTATCTTCCGCGACAAGTCCTGTCCTGTTAGAGGAGTACCCGAGAACACGTAGCCCTGTAAAATTACCGCAAAAAAAAAGCCCGCTTTGAGCCTATCCTAGACTATTAACAGCTCAGAGCGCTGAGGTCTAGACGATGCTGTTCCGGGGTAATAAAATGTAATTATTCACCGGATACTCCCGTCTATTTGGGGGTTTTTCCAGAAAAATTCCAAACAAATAAGAAACGTATTACTGAGTGTCTAATCCCTTACCGGAGTGGTTAACAAAGTCCGAGTAGAATGAAAAGGTTTCAGCTGAGTGGTTACAGGTCACGACTCGTTTAATATCGGTGCATGGTCAAGTTGTTATATGCAGAAAAGGTTTTAGTGTATAATCCTTATGCAATACTACGGCTAAATGGTTATACACTCGTTTCACAGCTAGTCACCCTGTTCAATCAGCCGTAACAGATATACCTGAGGGGGTGCCGGCGCCGTAGAAAGGGTAGCCCAGCGGTCATGGGACACAGAGGTATTTTGCACTATGAACAATGGGGATATTTTCCGGAGCCATTGTGTCGCTGTCTGCGATACTCGTTAATTGAAAACCCTTTCAGTGGGCTCGAAAAGCAATTAGTTTCTAGAGGTTTAACCATCGGACTATTGCTGACAGGATTGTCACAATAGAGCTAGTCTAAAAACAATTAAGGATAGGTGCGTGGTAAGAACTGTCTTCCTCCTGCTGCTTCTCGCCCCCACCGCGGGTAGGGTGGTGGTGGAAGTGCCCGACAGGGTAAATATAGTGGAGTGTCATCCCCGAATTCGTACCATAACTAAAAAAATCTCAGAGCCGGAAACTCCGTTCATTGCCGTTCTGCATTTTGAAAATATCCAGTTTTATACTTACTTACGTTAGTCTGACTCGTGTTCTGAACTCGTGCTTTACCAAAATCACTTTGAGTCATAATGGTGTCGCAAACTGTAGCCGGAATCAGAAGAGTCGCCTTGTCGGTACTGCGGTATCTGACAAGCAATGAGCCGAGACTCGTGTACGGCGGCGTGAACTCGCCGCATTTTAGTCGTATACCGCGCGTAAACTCCACCGATATCTTGCTGTCAATATTCCGTCAAATAATAGGTACTTGTAACGCGAGAATAATTGCGCTGATACATCGTAATAATTTGCTGAGGAGCAATCTGCGTTGCATGCAAGTGATCGAGGCGCATTTGCGCTTTATGAATCTTCAAGATCAACCAGTGGTGCAACCTTTCTTCGAAAGTCTCCGAGCTTTACAGTCGCTTCGTCCTACACAGGCCGGTAAGTGAAAACGGTTATTCAATTTTTATATTATATTCTATTTCACGGTTAGAGCAGTGCCTCATCCAGAGCTGACATTTTCAGATGATGTCACCTTCCAACTTCGAAGCGAAGATGACGCGATGCTGGTCGAGGTACCCGGGAAAAAAAGTTCCATGTATGGTCATGTATGATCATGTATAAAAGTATATATGATCATATATGATAGGACATGCTCATACTTGATCATATATGTTCGGATATGAATTTTGACCTGACATGATCATGTCTAATCACGTGCGTCATATATGATCATACATGGCCATATATGATGTTACGAGCTCATACATGATCATGTGCGGTCATTTCAGTTAGTAACCTGGCTGTAATAATCAGAATTATACATGCCCATATGTACTCATACATGTCCATGTATGACCATGTATGGTTATAAACGATCATAAATGAGCATATACACTCGTATCTGAGCATACTAATAATTGCCCAATCTGAACTATACATGACAACCTATGATCATATACGATCATATATGATCATGTATGATTGTATATGCCCATATATCGTCGTGTATATGATGCAATGAAGCCTTCAAATAGAATTATCGAACTCACGGAAATACGATTCAAATATTCTAGGTCTTCGAATTTCCTCTCCGCGTTTCACAGGATTGAGATTGTCGCCAATTATAACACATAAAAACTATCCATCGTATGCCTGTGTGTTCAACAATAATGACTATACAATTTCCGATCAAGACCATGCAAAAATATCGTCGATTGATTTGCTGTTATTGTTTTGATTTCATCAAAGTAACTCACAAAATTGGGGTGGTCGGTTTGACGTGAAACGCTCCATATAGGGTGGTCCTTAGATAGGGTAAAAAAAAAAAAAAAAAATCATGTTGGATCCCTCCAAATCAGCTCCAAATAATTTTGAAAAAATTCCCTAATTTTTACAGATTTTTATTTTGTTCCCCTAGTCTCCCTATTCGAGAAGGAATTTTCAAATGATTCAAAAACATGCTTATTCACTATATTTCATACTAAATTTTCTTTCGTGGTTAATCGTGGACCAAAAATTCATATTCTCGATTATTCAGTGAGATTCATCTTCTCTTCAGTGAAAAATAAAAGAATCGTAAATGGGATATCCCATGAGAATCGTGTGCTTTGTTATTATTATTTTTTTATTCAACATAACAAATGATCAAATTAGGCAAAAATTCAATTATTCAATAATTGCATAACCCACATGTCAGCACTACGTAACATCAAATACGATGACATGCAAAAACTGCCGTGATTTTTTGCCTAATTTGAAGAAGTGTCATTCCTATGAAGTCACATTACTTCTACTTTTAAATGCTCATTTAGCTTATATAATGTGCTCAGATATATTCACAAATGCTCAGACATGTTCGGATATGCTCAGATATGTTCGGATATGTTCAGACATGCTCATATATGATCTTACATGCCCATACATCTTCATGTGATCTTTGATATGCTCATATATGCTCCCACATGCTCATATATGCTCCCACATGCTCATGTATGTTCAGATCAGGTCAAATTTCATACCTGATCATGTATGGAAGTTCATATATGGCCATATCTGATCATATATGGAACTTTTTTTCCCGGGCGTGCCGTTTAAGTGTCGTAATATCGGCTCCAGCATCAACAAGCAGAGTCGCAGATGTCCACTGGAAACTGTGACCCGTGTGAAGTTCCGGATTGGGTAAATTTAAAAATGTTGCTACCTGTTCAAGCATACTTCCGAATGTATTAACGCCGATCGGTTGTTGACTACATTTTCCATTTCTGAAGTAGATAAAGAATCGATCGGTCTTGGTATCATCTGGTCGTTTTTGCATCCACGTCTTGCACATGTTGTAGAACTTCCCAACAACTGTAAAAGATCGTTCGATTTTAGTTTTCATCTTCCGGTACTCGAATCAGAAGGAACGTGTTGTGATCGTCAATATCCTTTACTGTCATTGCAGTCAACTCCTCACGTCTACATGCGCCGGAAATTCCAATGATAGGAGCCACCTAGAAAAGTTTAAGAACGTAAGTTCCGCGGTGTACGTGTTTGCGTTACCATACATGTGAACTTATTATATTTACCTTCGTTGTAAAAAATCGATCATTTGGAGCATCATTGCAGAATTTGGAGATATCAGTCGACGTAAAAACTCTAGCTTTCTTGGATTTGTGTCCAACATTTAGTTTCTTCAAATAGGCAACCAACTTGTTGTACTTGCTGATGTTAATATAGTCAAACCTCGGTCCCTGTCCATCCTCGGGACCGAAGGTTTCAGTCCCTGTCCACGAAACAGCTGACTGTTGAGAGAGTCGTTCGGCCAATCACGAAAGAGTTTCAGGGCCGTAACAATTGATCTTACGCCCCGGTTCATCACAACCTAACCTAAGTCACGAAGCATGTGAAAGCTCGGGTGAAACAGCGGGCGACAACGTCAATACGGCACTGGGACGGCGGACAGGGACTGAAACAACGGATTGGACAGGGACTGAAACTAGACAGGGACTGAGGGGACAGGGACCGAGGTTCAACTGTATTATCGTACGCTTTTATTGTAGCGTTCAACATTGAATAGCGTGACCATAGAGTTGGTGATGCGTAATTTCGTGCAAGTTCAGCAAAATAAGCCAGAAAGACATCTTCCGAAAATGATTTGGTTTTTTTAGAAACACGCCACTTTTTAAATTCGTCATACGCTTTAGTATATTTCCTTTGAGATGCGTCTAGTAGTAAATTCAAAGATACAATTTTTGCCGCTTCTAGAATTTCCAATGGCACTGTATCGTCACAATCACTGATAGCGTTTTCGGTTGGTAACACTGGTGCATATCGAGTGCAGCCCTGGTGTAGTGTAGCGTGTTCTGCTCGTACCGCGATTAGACTGCACTTTCGCAGTGTAGCTGTTCTACTGGCGAGTTAGTGTAAAGATTTTACACTCGATGTGCACGTAGTGCCGAAAAAGTGGCGAGCTCGTGCCAGTCAAGTACACTCGATTTGTAAATATGGCGGCCCTCACGGCGAGAGAGGTTTTGTTATTAATGGAAGTTATAACTTCTTCGTCTGACAGTGACGACGAAGTAATATGTGTGCTATCTCACAAAAGAAAGAAGAATAGAGGACCGAGCTTCCTGGGAATTATTGATCAATTTTCGGAATAAGAGGTATGTGACGGAAATTTTTGATTTTCATCACATAAACCGAAATTGTTCACAATAATAATATGATTTATACCTGTCAGTTCAGATCACACTTCCGATTAAACATGCAGACTGCATATATGCTATAATACGAAGATATGAGGATTTGAAGTTTTATCCATCGGATGTAACTCACGGTGGCACCCCACCATTGTCAGCGGAGCAGGATTTCCTTACATTTTTGTGGTAAGTTAAAGCTCTTCTACGAATATACGAACCTTGTGTCAGATCGCAAAGGACCTGCGTGGCTTTCATATAATTGTAGGTTTGCTGGCAATAAGGTATCCTTACGAGAAGTCTCCTTAAGATTTGGTGTTGGACTCTCAACAATATTCTACCAAATAGAACCAGTAATGGATTTCCTTATTGATATTGCTCCGAAAATAGTATGCTATCCTGATGACAAAGAACAGGCAGCAGCAGATTTTCATGATGTGTGTATTATGTCATGGATCTTGCTATTTTAGGAATCGGAAGATAATAATCACTAGTCTTTATTATTAGATTGCAGAATTTCCAGACACTTTAGGCTGTATATATATATTGTGACGTTGCAGATTAGCTGCCGTCACTAGAGCCCTTCTGGCATGTATTTTATTAGTAATATCGAGAGAGAGAGAGGATATCGCCGTCTAGACCCTCGGGATACAAGTGACACACCTGTTTTATAAGCAATAGAGTTAGACTAATTTGGAGTGTTTTTCTGTTAATGTACCGCGAGAGAGAGAGAGACAGAGATAAAGGAGACAACGACTTCCGAACTTCCGCTACAAGAACTTCCGCTCCGGAGATGCTACCGACGGTATGCAGTCCAGTACGGTACCAGTACTACGGATAGTACCGCAACATCTACGGGGAGGGATGTAGACCTTGGAGGAATATCGCTAGGGAGTGAACAGGGTCCCCATAAGACCTCCTGCCAGCCGATGCATCTTGTCACCCAGCATCTGACTGTTACGTCGAGTGCAGTCAGTTTATATCGCCCGATCCAGCAATCTGAAGCCGACGTCACGCAGAGTCCATACCTGGACGAGTGACGTAACGTATCGCCAGAGGACATCCTACGTAAGAGTGGACGAGGATCACGTCCCACGTGCTCTGTCAGGTCGCGAAGAGGTGGCGACTCGGATGAGACACCTAGACCTGGCAGAAGTCTGCAGTGGGTCATCTATCGCAGGGATTGCCGCTGCAGAGGACATCCCGAGGGATGGATATCGCCTGGATCGGAAAAGCTCAACAAGAACCAAGGTCACACCCTCCCGCCAGCCATCTCGCAGCTGAGATACCGCAGAACGGTAGTTCTGTCGCTGTGAAGCGCGTGAAGAAACGCCTGACGCCCGGCAATAAGATTACGCTTCGAACTGGTCAACTGACGAGTTGACTGTTCGAACTTTGTCGCTCGCAGGACCAATCAGACGATTAATTGGTCCTGATAGGTTCCCCACCTTGACCTACCTCACTGGGAGCCAGTTCGCCAAATTGTCTACGGAGAATCTTCACTTCTACGTCCCGCTTATCGCCAGAAAGACGTGTTGCCTAATCTCTCTCGCTAGTTTTCGCTATATAGAATATAAGAGTAATCCGTTAGTTAAAGTTAAGTAAGTTAGTGTCTGTGCTTCAGAAGCCGCTCTACAGCAAGGTAAGGTCTTTATGATCAATAATTGCTAGAAAAATCCACAAAAGCTATCGCTGAACTCTCATTTGATTATTTTATACTCTATTTTTGTGTATCGCGAACCTACGGGTTACGCACGTAACGTTCAGTTCGAAGAATTCAGTAAAAGCACTTTATAATTGCCTTCAGCCATTTTGATTATCTTTACGCTTGGTTATATTTCGCTAATTAGTCTAATATCGCTGCTTAATTTGCTTATGATCTGCTAACGCTTATTTGATTGCTTATTCTGATCTAAATTCTCGCTTGAGAATACTCTGTATCTTGTATCTCGCTATCTTTGGTTTATTATAATATATTTGAACCATAAGTAGTGTAGTATCGCATGGTGTGTCGCTTGTAATCCAGCTCCCCGTGGGTTGGCTGACGTAGAAAGTCATAGGATTAAGTTGTTCATTCTTGTTTAATTTTAAGTTGTTCTAGCTATAATTCTTTATTATTCTATTATTCTGATTTATTTTAAATATCTCCACTATCTTGAAATATCTCCACTATCTTGAAATATCTCTACTATCTTGAAGAATCTGCGCTATCTCTGAAAATCTTCGCTAGCCCTGATTATCTTCAGTTATTTGATTAACTTGCTATCTTGATCCTTGTCTAATATCTAAGTTACTTTTTTTATCTATCTCTTTTTTTTATCCTTGCGTAGGATCTAAATAATTTCTTATCTCATATCGATTAATAGCTCGTTTAATTACCGCCGTAGAGTCGCTATAAAAAGAGACTACATCTCACGTAATTAATTTGAGGCTGATTAAGCGAGGTATTATGGTCAACTGTATCTTCTAGAATTAATAATTTCCCTTGTACTTGCGAACTTAGTTTACTGTATTTTTCGAGTCGTTATATTAGTTATTGCATTAATTATCGCTGAATAATTATCATTAATACCGCTAGCTCGCCGCTATTAGAAAATTTGCCGAGAGTATCGTATCGCTCGGTGATACGCAACCTGGAAAGTAGAGTAGCTTGCATTGTATCGCTTCTACGGCGTTAGCTAGCTAACCGGCGTGTTTACGTTTCTTTTATATTACCGCTGAGACGCAATAAGACTCACTAATATTATATTCTTTGTTCCGCATTATTCCAACGCTGTCTATTTCTTAAATATTATTCTGTACTATTATCTTGAAAACTAGCTCTGTAATTATATCTGAACTCGGTCATTTGTGTTTGATCACTTTTATATTAATTATCTTGAAACAATATACGAAATCTCCGGATTTCATCGAAGGAAATTTTATATCTGGTGTTCTATATTTTATTTGACTATTTATTAAGGTGAATCCACCCACTCTACCCTTATCGCAGAAAATCTGAGTTAGCTGACGCTTTAAGGCCGTCGTTCCGGCAATTAAGTAGTATCTTTTAATATCGCTATTGTTTAGTAGATTTTTGTGAAAAACGACACTTCCGTGTCTGGCGCCCAACTCTCTCTATCTTAGTCTTTTATTAAATTATCTTTATCAAGGAACGCCGTAGGGTGCGGAGTTAGAGCTCTGGAAAACTCCGTTACAAAATGGCGCCCAACGTGGGGCCACGCCAATAAAGTTCAGAGTATTTTTGATTGGAAAAATTACCGCTATAAAATATAGTTCAGGAACCCAGATATAAATCCAATTCGTATATTGTTCAGCTGTCGTGACCACGTTGTAGGTGGAAGAATCATAAAAAGTCTTTCGCTACAATAATACGACAAGGTTGGAATAATACTATTTCTTTGATAATCTAGATCAATTCTTTCTTGCTGACGAACTCCCTTCCAAAACCCCCTAGAATTAAGAAAAAGGTAAAACGAGACAAACCGTTAGAACATTAATTATTCGAATTAGCTATCGCCATATTCGATTATTACAAATTTGAATTAACAAACATCTAACCGTCGAGTATTAATCCGAAAACAATAGCCTAGCAACCAAGTATTATCTCTCTGTTGACATTGAGTTCTATAATCCGCTTAGACTCTAATAATAACATTTCTTTGCTGTTTTCGAACTATCGCACAACGGTTATTATTGTGTAGGGATTACCGCTTTATTTCATCGACTCAAATCTCGGTTTCATAACATCGTACCGCTATTGTCGTTAAATATCGCTAATCCCCCCGATAAACAATCCGTTGAAAAATTTCAAATTTGAATTTAACCGTTAAATATCGATATCGCATAGTTAGTTGAACTAATTATATGCCGCACAACTCTAGTGATTACGATTGGGTACAAAGACTATCCGAAAGCACCCTTAAATTCGTCTTATCGCGCCGCAATCTCGCGACCAACGGGTCAGTCCCAGAGTTACGCGACCGTTTAATAAATTCGTTCCGACTAACGCAGATCGTCATGTCGCAAAAAGACTCTTCGGGCGGAGGGGGAATACCTCCACCCCCTGGAGCCGACGAAAGTAGTCAACAATTTCCACACTCCCCCCATCCAGGTGAAGAGGGTAGACATACGCTTTCCGGTATCCCAGAACACTCTACACCAACCAACCAAACACCGGGAATACCGTCAGAAAATTTTGAAAATAACAATCCCGTCGACGCGAACGTGGTAATTGATTCGAATCCCGCAGCTCAATCGACACCTCCACCTAACGCAAACGCTAGTACCGCTTTTCCGATGCAGAATAACAACACACCCGGTAGAAATCCAGATAGCAACGTTTTTATACCGCAGGTTCAGTACGCACGCTTGAACCTAGATGCGCTTCATATCTCGCAACCCCACCAGCAAAGTACTGCCGGTTATGCACCGGGAATGTTGCGACAGCCGGTGTACAGAGAATCTCCCAGGTCTCAGCCACCGACTGGATCTGGTCATCTGGACTATGATCTACCGCGTGAACCTTATTACGATGACTATTATTATCGGGAACGGCTACACGCTGCGAATAGGCGTGAGTACCGCGAGTACCGCGAATATGTCGCTCCGCGTGAGGCATATCGAGTCGATTTTCCCGAAGATGACAGATCAATCAGCGAGGAGCGCGAGGATTATTATCCGACCAATAACCAACCTAGATACGCCGATCGCGCCATACCGCTACCTCGCAGAGAGGTTAGATTTTCTGATCTACCTCGCAGGGAGTTCAGATATCCCGATCGCGACGTACCGCTACCCTACCGGGAGGCTAGATATCGCAATCACTCACCACCTAGAGGTCAATACAGAACCGTGGATCCTAGACAGCCGAATTGGGATGGGTACGACCTCCCAATGCCGCCTGAAAACGTAGGTTATTTTTGGTCTCCGCAGATGCCTAATACCGCTACCCTTCCGCGCAGCGATTCTCGCACATCTCTAGCCGCACTCGAAGCACTACGCAAATGGAATTTAAAATTCTCGGGTGCGCGCGACGAAGACGGTGAAGCTTTTTTAACACGAATTAAGGAAGGTAGAGTCCTAGTTCACATCCGCGACGAAGACCTTCTCAATAGCATTCCATTCTTTCTTTCCGGTTTCGCACTTTATTGGTTTCGCGATGAACGTCCCGCTTGGAGAACTTTTACCGATTTTGAAATCGCGTGGCGACAAAGATTCGCTAATGCCGACCTTCGATTCTCTATCAGGGAGGAAATCCGTAATCGAACGCAAGGCGAACACGAACTTGCATCGGAATACCTAACCTGTTTAAAAGCTTTATTTGGCAGGCTACGACCCGCCTGGCCAGAAGAAGAGAAGTTAGATTACGCGTATCACAATATGTTACCGCGTTATCAAGTGTTAATTAGGCGTGAAGAGTTACGCAGTGTCACTCATTTAGAACAACTAGCGTTGCAGCTGGAAGTAAGCTTCCGCTGTGCAAGTCACTATAAGGCACCGCCAACGCCTGAGAAATCTATGATTCCGGAATTAGCCTATCGCATTCCGAAAAACGTCAGCTCCAAGCCGAGACCTCTCGCTATTGCCGCTATAGAGTCATTCGAGGAAGTAGACGAAATAATAAATGCCGCTCGAACACCCGCTCCGCGACCTAAAATCACGCAAAACGCGAAAACGAAGACGCCTATGCGTGCTATTACTAGGCAATCGTCAAATTCCGACAGTATACATTCCACTCCAGAACCAGATATCGCGCATGCAACTGCTGCACCCGGAAATGATGCACCCGAGAAACGCGAAGTAAGAACTCCGCGACCGACAATTTGTTATAACTGTCACCAAGCAGGTCATCGTTTTTCTGACTGTAAAGAACCGCGTACGTTATTTTGTTATCGCTGTGGCTATCCTAACGTCACTAAAGCTACTTGCCCGCGGAATTGCGCGGAAAACTAGATAGGGAGCCGTTGGATCGGGTAACTACGGAAACTAACTCCTCACCCGATGATTTGCCGAATACCGAATTGCAAGACCATCTGTCTCGCTTCGAAAAATTAGAAACACTATACAGTAGTCCGATAAAAACTTCCGCTCATCGAGCTATGCTGTTTATTACGTTTCAGATTCAAGGTCATTCACTAAATGCGTTATTTGATTCCGGTTCCTCTCGCACCTTTCTAGGCAACCGAGGTATAGAATTGATTAAATTATTAGATCTTCCGCTTTTTAATACCCAGACTCGTACCGTATATTTAGCAGCCGGTCAAGCAACCGAGCTTATAAGCGAAGTGCGTCTACCAATCGAACTCCGCGGTCGTCACTTCGAAATTACCGCCCGCACGTTACAGAATTTAGGTTTTTCTTGCATTGTCGGCTTAGATTTTATTCGCGAGTTAAACATGGTAGTTGATTTTTCCGCAGCTACCTGGCATTGTAAAGATGATCCCGCGCAGATATTCGAATTCGACGACGCTAACGAAACAAACTTCGCACGCCTCACATGCAATGGCATTGTCACGCTTTCCGATAAGCAAGCTTCAGATCTCGAGCAATTTTTGAAAGTCGAAGTACCGCCAATGCCAGACAACCTCGGAGCTACCAATTTAACTTCACACCGCATCGATGTCGGACATCATCCCGCTATTCGACAGCGTTGCTATCGCGTATCGCCAAAAATTCAGGAGGCAATCGATGCCGAAGTCGATAAAATGCTGGAGGCAGGTATAATCGAACCCTCACGTAGTGAGTGGGCTAGTCCAATAGTCATGGTTAAAAAACCAAATGGGAAATATCGCTTCTGTATTGACTTCCGGCAGGTGAATAACGTCTCGAAACGCGATGCATATCCTCTACCGCGCATGGATGCGATTCTCGATAAGTTACGTTCCGCTCGATACATTTCTACCATCGATCTGAGTCAGGCTTATTTTCAAATACCGCTTACTCCGGATAGTAAAGAAGTAACTGCATTTATCGTTCCGGGAAAAGGTCTTTTTCACTTCACGCGAATGCCTTTCGGCTTAACAGGTGCTCCCGCCACCTTTCAGAGGTTATTAGATCAGCTGATCGGACCTGACATGGATCCTCATGCCTTTGCATACCTTGATGATATAATAATCACGACTAAAACTTTTGAAGAACATCTCGCATGGCTTAAAAAGGTTCTAAAGGTCATCCATGACGCTGGTTTAACAATCAATCCGGAAAAAAGTAAATTCTGCCGCGCAGAAGTAAAATATCTTGGTTTTATCGTCAATGAAAACGGACTGCAGGTCGATCCGGATAAAACTGCACCGGTTATTAGCTATCCGATACCAACTAACGTCAAGCTCGTGCGTAGATTTTTAGGCATGGCTTCATGGTATCGCAGATTTATTCCGAATTTCGCTGCTACTTCTGAACCGCTTACGCGCTTATTAAAGAAGGCACAGCCTTGGACATGGCAAGCCGAACAACAACTCGCTTTTGAGACTCTTCGAGATAATTTGACTAGTGCACCGACTTTAAGTTGTCCAAATTTTAATTTACCATTTACTTTACAAACGGACGCGAGTATAGTAGGCCTAGGCGCCGTCCTGACTCAGGTTCACGATGAGATGGAATATGTTATCGCTTATGCAAGTCGATCGTTATCAGACGCCGAACGAAAGTACTCCGTTACCGAGTTAGAATGTCTCGCTGTCATCTGGTCGATTCAAAAGTTCCGCGCGTATATCGAAGGTTACCGCTTTACTGTAGTCACCGACCACAGCAGCCTGCAGTGGCTGCATAATCATAAAAATCCTACTGGTCGATTAGCGCGTTGGGCTCTGGAATTACTCGGTTACGATTTTAAAATAGTATATCGCAAAGGCGCTTTAAATCACGTACCTGATGCACTATCTCGCATCCCTGAAATCGTTGTCGCCGTAATACCGCCTCCGATCACTTGGTACGAACGCCGGAAACACGATGTAGCTACTACACCTAAGAAATATCCCGCTTGGAAAATCGAGAACGACGAATTATATTTTTACCGCGAAGATCCGTTACTTGGCAAACTAATTACCGACTTAGAAGCGTGGAAGCTAGTCCTGCCAGCTGATCGACAAGGTCAAGTCTTACACGAAGCTCATAATGAACCGCAAGCCGGACACCTCGGTGTCGATAAAACATACCGCCGCGTAGCTACTTCCTATTATTGGCTCGGTATGTTTCGCGACGTCACTCAGTATGTCAAGCAATGTGAGACTTGTCAACGTTGTAAAGTCAGCCAATTAGCTCCCGCAGGCCTCATGGGTCATCGAATTATCGAACAGCCATGGACCGTAGTCGCTACCGACATCATGGGTCCATTTCCACCAAGTCGCGCCGGTTTCGCTTATATCCTCGTTTTTCAAGATCTCTATACCAAATGGGTGGAGTGCTGCGCGCTTCGAAAAGCTACTGGCAAAGCGATTAGTGAATCGTTCAAGGAATTGATAATTTCTCGCTGGGGAGTACCGCAGGCTTTGCTTACGGATAATGGCACGGAATTCAATAATAAAACCATGAAAGAATTGGCTACTACCTATAATATAGTACATTGCACTACGCCACCGTATCATCCGCAAGCAAATCCGGTGGAAAGAGTCAATCGCGTGCTAAAAACGATGATCGTGTCATTTTTAGGCAACGATCACCGCGAGTGGGATCAGCATCTCAATGACTTCCGCTTCGCTTATAATACCGCTTATCATTCCTCGATCGAGACTAGTCCCGCTTTTCTAAATTTCGGACGCGTACCGCAACCGATCAATTCGCTAAGGCATAAAACGAACGAAAATCTCGCTGTTGCACCGCTACCGCCAAAACTCTGGGCTGAACGTATGGAAAAACTGCAGCTATTGCACGAATGGGTTTCCGACAACCTTGATAAAGCGTATCGCCGCCAAGCCAAACAATACGATCAGCATCATCGTCCTTCCGCTTTCAAAGTTGGAGACCTGGTGCTCAAACGACATCGCGTGTTGTCTTCCGCTCAACAAAACATCGCCGCTAAGCTGGTTCCGAGATTCCATGGTCCGTTCCGGATTTCCCGTCTCCTATCTCCCTCAGTGCATGAAGTAAGCGACATACGTAGTGGGAAAGTAGTTGGGAAAATACCTGTTTGCGATCTGAAATTATATCAACCTGTGCTTCCTCCGGTTCTATAACCAAAACTCGCCGTACCATTTGATGAGGGTGTCCCGCTAACCTCTATTCCGCTCGATGAGGATGTTTCGCTACCTCACGCCTTGAGGAATAAGCATGTAGGACTACCTCACTAATAAATATCGCTAATTACTGTAGGTCGTCTCATCCGGTTTTGTCTCTCTTACCAATTTTATCCTTAGTCTTAAGTCCAAAAACACCTATCTAATTTCTTCTGTAATTATTTTGATCATTTCTCTATGATATACTTTAGTTGATTCGTCGTCAGTAAGTTAGAACCCTCTAGTATGTAATTTCTTCTGCTTTTTCTACTACTATCTTATCTATCTGATATCTCGCAAGTTCCTAAGGGGTGTCTTATTTAGCATGTCTACTGAGTTTAGTCTTCGAGCCACTTGCCGCAGATAACATCCTTGCATATCGCTGCCTAAGTATGGTTAGTATTTTGATGGTAGTAAGGAACAACTTAATACGACTTCTCGTTCAGTAAGCCACACCATGGATGATCTTTGTCAATATCACAGAACTAGCAGTCAAATACGTAAGTAATCCATCTTTTTCTGATTCATGTGTTAACTATTGTGCTCAGTCAATCATGAAGTTGCTTGTATCGCTTGTGGTCTAGCTATGACATAGAGGCCTTGCCTTCGTTAGGCCTCCTTTTAGGAGGGAGGAGTTGTGACGTTGCAGATTAGCTGCCGTCACTAGAGCCCTTCTGGCATGTATTTTATTAGTAATATCGAGAGAGAGAGAGGATATCGCCGTCTAGACCCTCGGGATACAAGTGACACACCTGTTTTATAAGCAATAGAGTTAGACTAATTTGGAGTGTTTTTCTGTTAATGTACCGCGAGAGAGAGAGAGACAGAGATAAAGGAGACAACGACTTCCGAACTTCCGCTACAAGAACTTCCGCTCCGGAGATGCTACCGACGGTATGCAGTCCAGTACGGTACCAGTACTACGGATAGTACCGCAACATCTACGGGGAGGGATGTAGACCTTGGAGGAATATCGCTAGGGAGTGAACAGGGTCCCCATAAGACCTCCTGCCAGCCGATGCATCTTGTCACCCAGCATCTGACTGTTACGTCGAGTGCAGTCAGTTTATATCGCCCGATCCAGCAATCTGAAGCCGACGTCACGCAGAGTCCATACCTGGACGAGTGACGTAACGTATCGCCAGAGGACATCCTACGTAAGAGTGGACGAGGATCACGTCCCACGTGCTCTGTCAGGTCGCGAAGAGGTGGCGACTCGGATGAGACACCTAGACCTGGCAGAAGTCTGCAGTGGGTCATCTATCGCAGGGATTGCCGCTGCAGAGGACATCCCGAGGGATGGATATCGCCTGGATCGGAAAAGCTCAACAAGAACCAAGGTCACACCCTCCCGCCAGCCATCTCGCAGCTGAGATACCGCAGAACGGTAGTTCTGTCGCTGTGAAGCGCGTGAAGAAACGCCTGACGCCCGGCAATAAGATTACGCTTCGAACTGGTCAACTGACGAGTTGACTGTTCGAACTTTGTCGCTCGCAGGACCAATCAGACGATTAATTGGTCCTGATAGGTTCCCCACCTTGACCTACCTCACTGGGAGCCAGTTCGCCAAATTGTCTACGGAGAATCTTCACTTCTACGTCCCGCTTATCGCCAGAAAGACGTGTTGCCTAATCTCTCTCGCTAGTTTTCGCTATATAGAATATAAGAGTAATCCGTTAGTTAAAGTTAAGTAAGTTAGTGTCTGTGCTTCAGAAGCCGCTCTACAGCAAGGTAAGGTCTTTATGATCAATAATTGCTAGAAAAATCCACAAAAGCTATCGCTGAACTCTCATTTGATTATTTTATACTCTATTTTTGTGTATCGCGAACCTACGGGTTACGCACGTAACGTTCAGTTCGAAGAATTCAGTAAAAGCACTTTATAATTGCCTTCAGCCATTTTGATTATCTTTACGCTTGGTTATATTTCGCTAATTAGTCTAATATCGCTGCTTAATTTGCTTATGATCTGCTAACGCTTATTTGATTGCTTATTCTGATCTAAATTCTCGCTTGAGAATACTCTGTATCTTGTATCTCGCTATCTTTGGTTTATTATAATATATTTGAACCATAAGTAGTGTAGTATCGCATGGTGTGTCGCTTGTAATCCAGCTCCCCGTGGGTTGGCTGACGTAGAAAGTCATAGGATTAAGTTGTTCATTCTTGTTTAATTTTAAGTTGTTCTAGCTATAATTCTTTATTATTCTATTATTCTGATTTATTTTAAATATCTCCACTATCTTGAAATATCTCCACTATCTTGAAATATCTCTACTATCTTGAAGAATCTGCGCTATCTCTGAAAATCTTCGCTAGCCCTGATTATCTTCAGTTATTTGATTAACTTGCTATCTTGATCCTTGTCTAATATCTAAGTTACTTTTTTTATCTATCTCTTTTTTTTATCCTTGCGTAGGATCTAAATAATTTCTTATCTCATATCGATTAATAGCTCGTTTAATTACCGCCGTAGAGTCGCTATAAAAAGAGACTACATCTCACGTAATTAATTTGAGGCTGATTAAGCGAGGTATTATGGTCAACTGTATCTTCTAGAATTAATAATTTCCCTTGTACTTGCGAACTTAGTTTACTGTATTTTTCGAGTCGTTATATTAGTTATTGCATTAATTATCGCTGAATAATTATCATTAATACCGCTAGCTCGCCGCTATTAGAAAATTTGCCGAGAGTATCGTATCGCTCGGTGATACGCAACCTGGAAAGTAGAGTAGCTTGCATTGTATCGCTTCTACGGCGTTAGCTAGCTAACCGGCGTGTTTACGTTTCTTTTATATTACCGCTGAGACGCAATAAGACTCACTAATATTATATTCTTTGTTCCGCATTATTCCAACGCTGTCTATTTCTTAAATATTATTCTGTACTATTATCTTGAAAACTAGCTCTGTAATTATATCTGAACTCGGTCATTTGTGTTTGATCACTTTTATATTAATTATCTTGAAACAATATACGAAATCTCCGGATTTCATCGAAGGAAATTTTATATCTGGTGTTCTATATTTTATTTGACTATTTATTAAGGTGAATCCACCCACTCTACCCTTATCGCAGAAAATCTGAGTTAGCTGACGCTTTAAGGCCGTCGTTCCGGCAATTAAGTAGTATCTTTTAATATCGCTATTGTTTAGTAGATTTTTGTGAAAAACGACACTTCCGTGTCTGGCGCCCAACTCTCTCTATCTTAGTCTTTTATTAAATTATCTTTATCAAGGAACGCCGTAGGGTGCGGAGTTAGAGCTCTGGAAAACTCCGTTACAATATATATATGGGATATCCATCAGAGTTCGAACACCAGCGCATAAGATGAAGTCAACATACAGGGAAGAAATCTTGATACTGCAAAGTCAAAGTGCCTGACTGCGCATGCGCGAATTTCGTCGTCCGCTGAGGCAGGTTAGCCATCCCGAGTTTTAGCTGTCAAACTTTGTTTATGGCGGCGATGTAATTGATACGAATTTTTGAGGTTATAATCTCAAATGCCACTTTTATTTTGATAATGACGTTAAATAAAAATGAACAACAACATAACCTCAACTGACTAATCTACGCGCGAAAGTTTGACAGCTCTTGCTTCATTTCTCGCAAGTTAGCACCCCTGCCGCATACGTCATAATATTATCGCGAGACCATCTCACCGACCAATAAAATTGAATTATTTGGCGCATGCGCAGTTAGGCGCATCGACTGTGCAGTATCAAGGTTTCTTCCCTGTATGTCAACCGACATGACATTCCAAGTATTACATTACAAGCAGTATGTGATGCAAAAAAAAGATTTATAGATATCTCTGTCGGTACACCGACTAAAATTCACAATGCCAGAGTGTTTGAACACTCTGATCTCAGTTCTGAACTTCCCGAGATATGTGGGCGAAAATACCATCTACTTGGAGATTCTGCGTATGCAATTAGAGAGTGGCTGCTGGTCCTGTACAGAGATTATGGCACTTTGAGCGATGCTCAAGCGATGAAAAAAAAAAACATTGTTAAAAAAAATTCATGAAAAAAAAATCGTTTGTCGGAAAAAAACAAAGGACCCCGCACATTTCTTATGGGAACTGGCTTCCGATGGATTTGGCTGAATTTTTCAGGTTTCGTAGTTCATGCAATGCTGATCAAAAGTTACCTTTGCCACAACTTCCAAAAGTGAACCATTCGACCTTGGTAAGCGGTTGAGGTTTGAAATCGGTCCATTTGCTCTCTAAATATAAATCAGTGAAAATTCACTGGTTCTCAGTTAATAGTCACTGATAGTCACAGTTATAAGTATACCACTGGTAATCAGTGAAAAACTACTGATTCAACCAGTGAAATTAGCTCACTGGTTGGATCAGTGATTTCGAAAAGCACGTTCTTACTGATCGAGATGTAAGTTATAATATAGGTATGTACAAGCAATACAGAAGTTGCTGCACATTGAAAAGATTATATATTATATATTCTTGTAATAAGTAATACATACATAAGAAATAGACTTATAGTAGCCATGTAACCACGGCCTCATAGATAATACAGCGCACATGAAGAACATCCTGAGTAAACATAACATCTATCAGTTTCTATGAAAAAACCGATTGAGACTGATATTTCGGAAGATCAGCAAGATTTTCAGACATAATAACTTATTATTCAGTTATTCAGCATTTCTTAGTTGTAAGACATAACCTACTTTATCAGCTATAGACTGCACTTGACGGTAAAATTTGCCTTTATTCTGCCAACAACGCACCGAGACGCGCGTACAGTAAGAATGCGCGGGATGGTCGTAACCGTAATACACGGCTGGATCAGTGCAAATAAGGAACCACTGGCCAAACAGTACACGAAGGCACTGGTTTGTCAGTCGTAATTCACTGTTTTGAACAAACTAACTAATTATACAGTGTATGTTGACCGAAATGACTGATTCTGCAGTGAGAAACTGAATCACTGATTGAATTAGTGAAATTTTCACTGGTTCATATTTAGAGAGTGTACTCGCGTTTCCCCTGATCTGTGAATGAATAGCCCCTCGCTTTTACCGTTAGGTGATTTTTTAAGTATAGGTTTTTCGAATCATCACTTCGTACTTGAGCTATTTGATAATCAGTTCGGGGTTCAAAGTTGGAAAGTACACCTGCAAAATACCAGCACTTTTGGGTTGGAACTGATACTACACGAAATGGAATTTCAACTTCAACCGCTTACCAAGGTCGAACGGTTCACTTTCGGAAGTTGTGGCAATGGTAACTTTTTATCAGCATCGCATGAACTACGAAACCTGAAAATTTCAGCCAAATCCATCGGAAAGCCAGTTCCCATAAGAAATGTGCGGGGTCCTTTGTCGACTAGTTGAATCATAAAAAATGTGAGAGTGATAAAAGTTGGCATTTTCCCTATGTACGTATGCAAATAATATAAACTTCAATCATTTTTTCTATCACTAATATACGGTAAAAGTCAATGAACTTCGTCTCATGTTGTAGAACTTGTTTCAAGCTATTCACCAGTAAAATTTCACACAAATCTGTCGAAAACCGCTTTTTCAAGCTAACAACCTCAAGTTTCTAGATATTTGCTAGAATATTAATATTTCCATAAAATTCATCTTCAGAGAACCAAATTCAAAGTCATATAGTCCGAGAGGTAGCGTTGCAAATGAAAAAGTCATAGTATTCCGGCTGATTTTAATATCGATAGTTGATCTCGTACAACTATAGTCAGTGAACCGAACGTCAGCTGCATAAGTAGCGGTGGGTCTAGGTGTGGGAGGCTGCGAAAGTGGTAAAAAAAAAAGGAGAATTTAAAGTGATAGTATGCCGGCTAAAACTTTTTTTACAAATAGGTGACATCATAGTGAGTTGAAAAAGAACCGTCAGCTGCATCGTGGAGGGGGGGATTATGCGTCAGCTGCTCGCTTGAACTTGTAAAAAAAAACACTTAAAAAAAAGTAATAGTATTCCGGATGAGATTTAACTGGTTGATTGTTTACATAATTAGAAGTATGAAAACAATAATCAGCTGCATGTGTGGCGGTGGAAAGGCCGTCAGCTGACGCAGTAAAGGTGAAGAATATATGCGAGCAATGCACGGTATCTTTCAGGATCCAGCTGACAGAACTCCCCCCCTGCCCGCATCCAGCTGACTGATAATTTTCGAAAACGTAATCAATAAACTATCACATTGTCAAATTTCGACCGGCATAATGAGAATTGAAGGATAATCTCGGGAAGAATAATATGTGTAAAGCAATATCGTACGAAAGCATTTATTATATATAATAATTTTTTTTATACATAATTTGAACGAAGAGCATAATATAAAGTAATGTACAGTGTGAAATGAAAATAATAAAAACTAATATAAAGGTAATATAGAAAAAAAAGAGATAGAATTCCCCCACGAAAAAAATATGTATGCTAGGATATATGCATGGAATATATCCCAGCATATTTGAAATCATATATGGGCAATTCCACCTCAAATCGGCCGAGAAATGACCTCGTATTTTTTGAATCGACTTAAACTTTCATTAAGTGAAATCTACGTCAAAAAAGTAGACCCGTATTTTTTTCGTTGGTCAAAAAAATTTTTTTTACGCTAGTTATGAATTATCGCATTTTACTGTGAAAGTAGCGCGCGGGCGGCTTTGACAATTAATATCTCGGGTCCCCTTCGCCGTAGAGAGATGTCCAAAAACGCGTTTTAAAGGCGATAAATGACACTTTCCGATAAATATAATTTTGTCATTTTTATGAGCAATCAAAATGTTTATCGATTTTTTTCACAAACTTGGACCATTTTTAAAATTCTAAAAAAAATATGGTCGCATTCCGTATTCAATTCCGAAGATGGAAAATTTTTGCAATTGATGGAGCGATTTTTCTAAGTATTTTTTTTTTTTACAATTATTTGTCCGGCGCTGCGTCAGGTTGCCTCGCCGCGCGCCTCGCTACTACCGCGTCATACGCGGATCGGCCAATGGCGTGGCGCACTGCTTTCCATCACGGTGCTCCTCAAGCAAGGAAAAGTGGACCAAAAATGGATCCAAAATCGGCTAACGCAGAAAGTTTCTAAATTTTTTGTAGATTAAGAAAATGTTAGGCTGAAAATCCTAGCTGATCGGTTTCGCAAATTTAGCCGTTTTTGTATTTATACCGCGCACGTTCATGAAAAGCAGGGTAGAACACTGTACTACGCACATGCAATCGACCTCTTGATCCCAATATGAGAAAATTAAGTATGTATTAATGATTTTTCATTGAAATACTTGGTTTTTTTTTTTTTTTTTTTTCGAAAATTGATTGATTGATTGACTGACTTTTCCACTATTCCCGTTTTTGCAACGTATTTTAATAACAGATTTCCTTATTAAAAATTTGAATAATTTTTAGCGTTCATGATATAATTTTCAAAGCAAGATTGTAGAAACCACTTTTAGCTTAACCCAGGATCAACGACGAGGACGTAGTGATTAACTGATCCCTTCTTTTTTTTTCTACTTTTTTTAAAATTTTTTTTTTCTAACAGAACATCAGTTAAGGGGGGGGTAAGGTTGATTCGGTGAAAAAAAGACATGTCTTGAAGATTTTTTTTTGGCGATACAGATAGTGTTAGTTTATTCAGTCAATTTCCATATAATAATGCAACATTTGAACAATATTTCCCTCAATTTTCATTGCAAAATATTGAAAATTGAGCGAATGACAGTGAATCTCCGGAGGCGCCTCGAAAAAAAATGGTTTTGCGGTGTTCAGCATAACTCGCAACAGAATCATCCGAAACGAAAAAATCAAAATGCATTTTTCAAAGGAGATGTTTCTCGAGGTAATCACGAGAGGATTTTTTTTTTTTTCGATTTTTCAATTTTTCGTAGCACTTGAAAGCCAAAAAACCGATTTTCGCTGAAAAAATCGGCCAATTTTCTGTTGTAACATTAATAATTATTAAAAAAAAAAAAAAAAGCTCTCGACAATACCTGGTGAATTATGTGAAGAAGTACTGTGCAAAATTTCAAAACGATTGGTCCAGTAGATTTTGAGTTATGGTGAACACGGACTTCGAATATGACAAGTTTTAGAAAAACGCTCAGCTTTGCACACTGAACAATCCAAAATGGAACTCGATAATTTCTTTTATACTTACACAGAGTCGTCTATACCAGGTCCATGAAGTATAGAGCTGTATACTATGTCTCGAACATATACAAGGTCCTTTTACATACCTATGAAGACCCTTCCACGAAGAAATAAATGTAGGGATTATAATAGAGCAAAAAAAGCGCTTTATGTATTCCCGCTCATAACTCCGTTAATATTGCTCCGATCGATTTAAAATTTTGACACAATATTCTTGAGACGTTATACATGCATATGAAAAAATATGAAAAAAATGCAGAAAAAAAAGTTTAAATACCTTACCCCCCCCTTAAGGAGGTTGGCTGATAAAAAATGAATAGTTTTTCATGAATTGATTACGGCATAGTCGCCACATTGAGTATTCATCGAATTATTATATTCGTAAACTGATGATTACCCCGACATGTCCAGAAACAAAATAATACCCAAATTATGAACAAATGGCTAGATATCAAGTTTTCATTTTGAATTGCTTTGAAACGATAAAAAATCTAGTAGATTGGTGCGATTACAGTCTACGATGGCTCATTTTGTCCACAAAACTATTTCCCACAAATTCACCACAACAGATTATTTTCTCTGTCAATCGGCAATTCAATGTGGTTATTTGTTGATTGAAATCGGTATACGTGCAATCTTGTAAAATTGAATATTCACCGTCACCAACATGATGAAAAAAAAGCCTTAGGCGAATCATAGAGAATAGTTTCCCGAAGAAAATAAGCCATCGTAGACTGTAATCGAACCAATCTACTAGATTTTTTTTTCGGCATAGGCATTGAAAAGTCACTTTTTGACGCCTGTTTTCGATCCACAAAGTGTCACTTTATACGGATGGTTTCAGAACTGCCCTATAAAGTCTTTATACGGCAGTCTGGATGCGCAGTTCGAATTGCACATTCCAAAGCTGCCGTATAAAGTCTTTATATGGCAGTTTTGATGCGCGGTTCGAAGTGCGCGACAGATCGCACTATAACCTCACTCTTCGTCTAGTGAATCTCAACAGGCGTCAAAGTGACTTTTCATGCCTATTTCGAAAAAAATACAGTATGGGCCGCACCCGTAAACCGTTTTTGACTCGAATAATGATTTCAGAACTCGCTTCCGGCTCGCCTTTAGCTCGTCCTGAAATCATTATTCTCGCCGAAAAACACTTGGTTTACGGGCATGCCGCATAATATACTATTATTGTTTTAAAGCAATTAAAAAGGAAAAAAAAAAAAAAAAAAAATGAAAAATCGATATCTAGCCATTTGTTCATGATTTAGGTATTATTTTGTTTCTGGACATGTCAGGGAAATCATCAGTTTACGAATATATTAATTCGATGAATACTCAATGTGACGACTATGCCATAATCAATTTATGAAAAACTAGTCATTTTTTACTAGCCAACCCCCTTAATCACTACGTCCTCGTCATTGATCCTGGGTCAAGCTAAAAGTGGTTTCTACAATCTTGCTTTAAAAATCGTGTCATGAACGCTAAAAATTATTTAAATTTTCAATTAGGAAATCTGTTGATACGTTGCAAAAACGGGAATAGTGGAGAAGCGGCATTATTCAGAGGCCGGTAAATTAACGTATCAAATAATTTCGGGAAAAAAGAACGAGACTTTCAATGAAAAATCATTAATACATACTTAATTTTCTCATATTGGGATCAAGAGGTCGATTGCATGTGCGTAGTAAAGTGTTCTACCCTGCTTTTCATGAACGTGCGCGGTATAAATACAAAAACGGCCATAACCTGCGAAACCGATCAGCTAGGATTTTCAGCTTAACATTTTCTTAATCTACAAAAAATATAGAAACTTTCTGCGTTAGCCGATTTTCGATCCATTTTTGGTCCACTTTTCCTTGCTTGAGGAGCACCGTGCCATACATGGTATGACGCAGTAGTAGCAAGCCGCGCGGCGAGGCAACCTGACGCAGCGCCGGACAAATAATTGTAAAAAAAATACTTAGAAAAATCGCTCCATCAATTGGGAAAATTCACCATTTTCGGAATCGAATACGGAATGCGATCATATTTTTTTTAGAATTTAAAAAATGGTCCAAGTTTGCAAAAAAAATCGATAAACATTTTGATTGCTCATAAAAATAACAAAATTATATTTTTCGAAAAGTTGAACATTTTCATCGGAAAGTGTCTTTTATCGCCTTTAAAACGCTTTTTTGAACATCTCTCTACGGTGAAGGGGACCCGAGATATTAATTGTCAAAGCCGCCCGCGCGCTACTTTCACAGTAAAATGCGATAATTCATAACTATCGTAAAAAAAATTTTTTTGACCAACAAAAAAATACGGGTCTACTTTTTTAACGTAGATTTCACGTAAAAAAAGTTTAAGGGGGTTGGCTAGTCAAAAATGACTAGTTTTTCATAAATTGATTACGGCATAGTCGCCACATTGAGTATTAATCGAACTATTATATTCGTAAACTGATGATTACCCTGACATGTCCGGAAGTAAAAAAAATACCCAAATTATTAACAAATGGCTAGATATCGATTTTTCCTTTTTTAAAATTTTGAATTGCTTGAAAACGATAAAAAATCTAGTAGATTGGTTCGATTACAGTCTACGATGGCTTATTTTCTTCAGGAAACTATTCTCTATGATTCGTCTAAGGCTTTTTTTTTCATCATGTTGGTGACGGTGAATATTCAATTTTACAAGATTGAAATCGGTATACGTGCAATCTTGTAAAATTGAATATTCACCGTCACGAAGATGATGAAAAAAAAAGCCTTAGACGAATCATAGAGAATAGTTTCCTGAAGAAAATAAGCCATCGTAGACTCTAATCGAACCAATCTACTAGATTTTTTATCGTTTTCAAGCAATTAAAAATTTTTAAAATGAAAAATCGATATCTAGCCATTTGTTAATAATTTGGGTATTATTTTACTTCCGGACATGTGAGGGTAATCATCAGTTTACGGATATGATAATTCGAATAATACTCAATGTGGCGACTATGCCAGTAGATAGGGTGCAGTATGGCTCCGGTTTTATGACCCCCCATAAAACGGCCCCCCGCTGGGGGGGGGGGGGGGACGCCATTTTTTTTTTTTTTTTTTTTTTTTTTTGCGCAGCTAACCTAACCTAACCTAAGTGAATATCCTTGATTTTAACCTAAGTGAATATGCTTGATTTTAACCTAAGTGAATATGGTCGATTTTAACCTAAGTGAATATGGCTGATTTTAACCTAAGTGAATATGGTCGATTTTAACCTAAGTGAATATGGCTGATTTTAACCTAGGTGAATACCGTTCATTCTAACCTGAGTGGTTTCGCCGCGTCTGCAGTATGGGTCCGAAATATATATAGGTATACCTACCCTTGGTTCCGTCGCTTCGGCAGGATGGGTCCGGCCCATCGAGTATATCTATATATATTTTGGTTCAAACCTCGTTACGCTGCGGTGCTAAGCCTCAATTTTATTACTAGGGGATGCAGGTATAAGGGTTTCCGTCTTTTGGAGGTCGGGATTATGACGGGACAGTCCGCGGACTCTGAGGAGACAATGGTTATAGTTTTTGAATGAACGACACATTGTTTATGGTTTGAACTCGTGTTTATTCATGCATTTCAATTCAGACACACACATCATGGAATTAAATCTAACTATAACGACACATATATAAGCCTAAGTGAATATCGTACGCTGATAGGGGAATTTGTTAACGGTTGATAAATATTTCTTGTGAACAAAAATGATTACTTAAACCTTGTAAAATACTTATACATTTTCAAAATAAAAAATTAAAAAAAATTACAAATAAATGTATTCAACAACGGTTAAGAAATTCTTCTATCGGCGAATATTTTAAAATCAGATTATAACTAGTGAACAGAAAATACTTATCTCTAACGAAGTGAAATCAGATTATAACTAGTGTACAGAAAATACTTATTTCTAACGAAGATACAGGAAAAAGAGGGACATACATGATGAGGGCTTAGTCCTTTTTACGGCTACAACACTGTATGCAGTTTACACGAGTGATACTTATTTCTAATGGTTATAGAAAAAAAAAAATAATAATTACTTATATTTTAAACAATTAGGATATCTTTTACGACAACAGTACTGAATACAACCTACGCTACCGAAACTATCACGTATTTTACGTTTTAACTTATTCTGTGTTAAACGTCTGTAAAATGAGCTGACTAGCTTATCGTTCTCCTTTAAATTCATAGTGAAAATACTAGTAAACTGTTTCAAAGTGAAATCATGCGCCATATAATATAGGAACATGATGCAGAACTGTCCACATACCAGGGAAGAGGGGCTTTGTAGTTGTTTTACATTCAAACGATAGGTTATGCAGTTCCGGCGTAGAGCGCGGATGTGATGCGGTATGACAGGAGGCAGACCAAAACTGTCGAAATAGATACCTTCTCCGGCTGGTGTGACGTGGAAAGCTACCCAGTGTGTTCCAGGTTGCGTATGGACATCTGTATTTGCAACGATAGCGGTAGGGTACGACCATCGCAGAGGTATCTGATCAGCTGGGAAAACGCCCTTGGTCCGAGCAGGTACCAACTCTAAGACATCGTGTATTTGGAAACTATCCATCCTCTTAGCCGGTTGTGAAGTCACTGGGAGATACGCTCAAGCAGTTGCGAGATTGATAGTCATGCACTTCGGCAGGCAGTCCTCATGCGTGCGGTCATCTCCTCTACACCCATGGGTCCGGGGTCACACTCATCCTCAGCCTGCTCGAGAGGATTATTTCCACCCCCGTTACTCTCAGGCTGCTCGAGCGAGTTTAACAGCATAGTACGAAAAGGAATCGAGGACAACACCTTTTCGGATAGCCCGCGCGACTGTAGCCAGTTCTTCAATTTCATGGCATTACGCAATGCGCAGTTGAAATCCTTTCGTTCACCAATGTGGAGGAGGCACGATTTATCCGATGACATGTCCTTGAACGCCGGGCACTCGCACTCACCACGTTCCAGGTTGACGATTTCACGTGACATCACTTCTTGAAGAAATCTGGCCTTTTGCACACCGCGGCAGAAGATGTTCTTTGCCGTGAGCGTGATCGCACGTAAATTCGCATACAATTATTTATGCGAGACTTCACCCTCGAACCATTCTACCCCGTGATGATTACTTGTCAGTCAGTTGTTCTGCGTTCGTTTTGATGAAGAGAGCTCAGAGATGGAGAACGGTGGCGCGATAAGCCAGTGGGCTATAGCCTCTGACCCGTAGGTGACAACGGCAACTTCTTTTGGTATGAAGTTACCACTCTCCCCGCAGAAACCTTGTATATCGATGATATAGTTCATGGTGACTTGAAGAACTGAGCGAGTTTTACTCTTGAGGGTACGGAGCACTGTCGGTGAACTGAGGCTAAGACGGGATTGAGCGAGGTATTTAGACTATCCTGTCCTGTAACTACAACATCCCCTCTTCTCATTTAGCACGAGGGGATGAACAGGATCCAGCAAGTTTTATGGCAGGGACCGACAGCTTACCAAGAGGGGTTGCCCCCAAGTGCAGGATTATGACGTGCAGGCCCCGACAGGTATCTCGTACTTCGACTAGCTGTACTTCGCAGCTAGTTACCAAAGTCCGTAATAACTTGGCGCATCGAATCGATTTCGATTACGTTGGAGAATTCGGCATACACAATACAATTTATGGTCGTGGTCAGGGCCGTCTCGAAGCGTGTCTCGATCCGAACACTGCCGTGTTTGATGAGGTTCCAGTGTCCGTTATCGCTTGCTGATAGGTCGGGAGTGAGATCGAACGCCGTGAGGCAGTATCCCTTTACATAGTCCTCACGCGCAATTGAGTTTCCCTCGTTGAGGAAGTGTATACCGGTACCCGTGAACAGGGTGTTGTAGGAATCCACAAATAATTTACTCGAGAAATCGGGTTGTAAAGGCTTGGATGGAATCTGGGTACCCTCAACATATAAGGATAGATGGTTGAGCCCGAAGGCAGAGAAGTTGAACGGGTTGAATTTTTTATCACCGTTATAGGCTTTGTTATCGACAAATCCTATGATTATCCGCTTCGGTATTTGACCAAGGAAAACATTATCAAGGGTTTCAGCCTGTACGCCGCTATGTATTGTCATTGTCTTTACCTCCACTCGCGTCATAGGGTATTTTGCAGTTGTCTTGGCTAGGGTTCTTGCATGCGCCAGCAGAATACCTGGACTGATTTTCACACGACGTACGAATAAGGTCACATCCATAATGTCCACTTTATGATCGTTTTTAGACTCTATCAAGCAAAATGCGTCCCGGGATCTGACGAGTCTCAATCTGAGCTCTACACCGTTTAATAGAAACTTGTCCTGATTGAAGACATCGCAGTGAAGACGACCAAGCATATCCACGGGCGCGGCTCCGGAGAAATATTTACATCTGCTTGCGAAACCCGTATTATTACTGCCGGTAGTCTCCTCAAAATATCCGGGAGTGTCGGAATACCATAATCCGGATGTTAGATGCGACTTTTTAGCTGCATCACCATAGTTTAACAAGGTTTCGATGTAAGCTCTGTACGCGTATGCATTGTTACTTGGGGAGACCAATTTTTGATTGAAGTAGACATCGGTCTGATTGAAGAGCGTATGCAGGAAATTGTTTGCCGGGGCTACTATTGCTGCTGTTGTTTCTTTTTCGACATTAAGTACACGAGCACATACCTTGAGCATCGTGTGTGAGAGATCAATGTACTCGTCGCCCTGACCCGGTACGACGAATTCAATCGGTGCGTCATCAGCTAGTGCGGAGACGGGTTTGTACTGTACCCATTGACCACCCTCGATAGAAGTCTGAGTAGGTGGCAGAGTAAAGAGGTCTAGTTCGGATTTCAAGCATTCGCAGGAATGAGCATGTAGGTAAGCCATTACAAGGGATATGGTTAGTAGGGGTATATACAACCGTTTTTACAAGGGTCCGAAAATATCCGAAACAGCTCTTTTCTTGCAGCACTTTTTCTTTTTACTTTTTGCGGGTGCCTTTCTGGTACTTTTTGTCTTCTTCTTCTTCGAACGAGCCTTGGCAGGCTTTTTTTTTCTTCTCTGTGTTTTCTTGACAGTCTTACGAGATTTAGTAGATTTAGACGAGGCACTTGCTATGGAGAGTAGCGGTGCATGAACAAGACTAGACTGGTCATACGCTCGCCCATACTTGCGTTTATAACCCTCACCTCTCATAACCTTTTCAAGGCCTTCCTGGGCCTTCCGCTTCAGGTTCTGACCTGTCTCGGCTGCCCGTGCTTTAAATGCCTGTTTCCACGGTACATCGTTATCCAGGTCAGAGACGAAATTCATACCGCTGCGTAAAACCTCTCTACCAACCGCACGTGCGCCCCGTTTCAACATGGGAATAGCCCGACGAAATAACCCTCCCAGGAAACTACCGATTCCGTGACCCCGTTGGTTGGCTGCTCCGACAAAAACGCGATCGATTCCGCCGCCTATTTGTGACTCGTAATGCTCAATGTAGTGCGACATTCTCGCCACGTGTATGCAGTGATCTAGAGAATCTTCTTGAAGTGTAGTGTGACCGTCAACGTCCCATGATCAAATGGTATAGGCTTACCCTGGTGATCTCTTATAGATATTTCGATCGTCCGAAAACTCGATAGCAGTAAAGCCAGATAGTGGGGCGGAGAAAACGTTTTTACCTCTGTACCAGCGTTATCGGAGGTTTGTCTAGCCTGTAGTATACGCAGAAGCGGTGCATAGACGTCTCCCACGATGCGTGGTTCGATGATATCACAATAGACGAACATGAGCGACGGTATCTTTTGTACCTCTTTAACGGTCTTTTCAGGTATGAATATCGTCGGTGTATCATCGGATTCGGAAATCTCACCCCCATTCGCAAGCCTGTTCATGCCAGCGTTTACACCTCTATCTATATGACTCGAAAGCCCACTGCCGGTAGTGTTTACACTATACCCGTCTTCGGCTACCTGATGGGTCGGTCTCTCCTTCTTGGCCGGCAGGTATGTTAAAGGGTATTGTATTTCGACAATAGCAACTTCCCACTCGCCATGAAGTTCGACCGTGCGTGGTAATTGAGTAATATAGCAGCAGGTCTTGTTATCCGGATAAATTTGCATCGAGCTATTACTCGGTAGGGTTATGTAGAACTGAGACCTCATCATGGAGTGAGTTCCTGGAGACTAGCTGCGGAAATCCAACTGTTGAACTTGTCGGGATAACCTTTCCAGCTGACAAGAAGCTTCTTACTAGGACCACGTCCCTTGCTGCGTATGATTTTATCAATTTGAAACGTAGTACTTTCGAGGTCCTTGCTCACGCGCTGTAGTTCGGGTTCGTAGAAATAACCGTCGATATCCTCTCCCGAAAGGTCCTCTATTTCGTATACCACCGGCGAACCTGTTACAACCCGCCGAATCTTGAACAACTCCTCGCTCCAGTTAGCCTCGTACCCTTTAGCGAAGGTACCTTTTGTCTTACTTATACGCACAAGATCTCCTGTCTTGTATTTTGGTTTTCTGGTTCTGTGTAACGGTTGGCTACGTTGAATATTCGCTCGTGCCTCTGCCGCGTTATAGAGTGTCACCTCGGAAGGTGCCATCTTGATGCTCGAGTGTACGGTGTTATTATACGAGCTGATGAGCTTGTTTAAAATATCGATGTAGCGGTGGGTATTTTTATGCGTAAAGTATCTCCACATACGCTCCTTCAACGTACGATTAAATCGTTCAACTACGGCTGCTTTTATGTCGGGGTTACGCGCCACGCGAAAACGTATATCATTTTCAGCTAGTAGTTTTTGAAACGCCGCGCCCACGAACTCTTTACCCTTGTCGCTTTGTAGGGTCTCGGGACGGCGATCCGTGGTCGATAATATCTGTTTGAAACCAGCAGCTACGTCTCCAGTGGCTTTACGATACAACGGAGCCACCCATACAAATTTGCTCAGGACATCGATGACTACCAGCAAGTAACGGATGCCGTCATTATGTTCCTTTATAGACCCAAGTTCAACCAAATCTGCTTCCCAAAGATCGTCTATGTTGGACACGTTGTACCGCAGTCTTGGGAATTTCCGACGTACCGGTTTATGTAGAGTATAGGTGTCCTGGGTACCTAGCCATTTTTCTATTGCGCTGTCGTTTACACCCCGAGCTGCCTTTTTCAACTTCCTGGCACCCGCGTATCCTGCTGGGCAGGAGGGATCGAAGTACAGCCGTTCCAACTCTTTCGTTTTCGTAGGCCAAATGTTAACCAGCTAGTCGGTTGCTGCGAGGGTTTCTCAGGTGTTTCCGATGTTCCTCGAAATCTCGAAGGCGACAAGGAATTGTCTTCTGACTTAACGGAATCGCTGCTGCTCCCAGTATTTCTTCGACCGTGTGGAGTTCGGAGTCTTTTAGTCCTGCTCCGTGTCGCAGAGAGTACTGCGGTCGAGGGTGAAGGCTCTTGAACATTCCTCCAAACATTATCATTTCCAACATATTCTCGCGGAACATTGATGCTATGAAGCAAGCGTGCGTACACATGTCTACCATGAGGCTGAAAACTTTTTCTCGAACGCACACTGTCGTTAATTAGATCAACGATATTTGTCCCTGGGATGGCTACATTATCTATAGTTACACCGCCCTGAGTATCCCATGAAATCCGTGTAGGGTACTCGGCCAGATGTTTTAGAAGAAGCTCAGCCTTTGACTGGTATTTTTTCGGTACTGTCGCGGTAATTTTCGCTATCATCTGCTGTTTGTCACTAGAAAGTTCATTTCCTTTCCCGGATATCCCACCCGTAGAATTAGGTTTATCAGGAATGGAGTGGAGATCTAGGCGTAGCGGTTTTCTCGAGTCCTCGGCGAAATATAGAAAACGTTGTAAAATTTGCTGATAAAGCTTCCATCTCGTCGCGTCATCCAGGTCGGGAGTGTTCAGGATATTACGCATTTCGTTATCAAGCCTGGAGGTGGGTGAGGTTGTACTTTTCTCATCATTCGCAATGCTACCTTCCGAAGATGCGGCCGAAGAGGAAATATTGCGTTGAATCCGTTCGATGGTGTCCGAGGGAATTAAAACCATCTTCTTTGCATGTTCCATTTTACACCAGTAGTAGGGATCCGCTACTTCTGGATCACCGCGTGTTAGTGCACATGGATACACGCATACATAATTACCTCACACGTATATAAATATGCAAATATGGCTGCAAATTTATTCGGATCACTGCGTGTTAGTGCACATGGATACACGCATACATAATTACCTCACACGTATATAAATTTGCAAATATGGCTGCAAATTTATTCCATTAACCTCATTACGCATTCACCCTCATTAGACATCCGGTGCAATTAAAAAGGGGGAGTCTGATAATTAAATCAGTCATAGAACTATAACCCTCTCCAAACTGTGCGTGTCAAAACGAATCAGCGGTAAGTGCGCTCAACCCCTTCGATAATTGTAATTGCAGACTTATTAACCACAATGTATAATGCTAAGCAGCGATAATTGTAATTGCAGACTTATTAACCACAATGTATAATGCTAAGCAGATGTGTAACTCATACAATGTATCGTAGATAAAATCTCCTCCTGCACATCAACCGTGCAGAACGTTGTACCATCAGATGAGAATTGCGTGAACTCGACAAAACATTCATACATTGTACCGCGAGCCGGTGCTCACGATAGCTGCAATATAATTGCATCTATAATTATACCTACAATTATCGCAACCTGCTAACGTTGCAAGTACAATGTCTCATGCAAAATAGCTGTTGTAGGCGGTTTAAAAATCTTCAATCAACATTTTATTATACAATTATACGGACACGCTACCTGACTAACGTTGCAAATACAATGTCGTCGGAGGGTGTGAAATCTTTAATCAACGTTCCATTAAATAATTGTATAGACGTGCTAACAGTGTCCAAAACGGAAGTCTTGGATGAATATAAAGAGCTGTTCGCAACAAGGTAAGCATCACATCAATTCCGCGAGTCCTCAGATATACTCCAGCTCTAGCGATACATCTGAAAACAGCGAACTCAACTTCACACCCTGCGTAAGTGAGGTAGGTTCAAACCTTGCAAAACTACTCAAACGGTTTTATATGAGAAAATTAACACAGCGTTCTATGTTACAGCGCAATGTCTTCCCAGTGTTCCCAGTCAAACAAAAGATTTGCATCGAACGACTTCGATTTTGCCGAACCAACGATTGCGCCTCGACAGACTAGACTTCTGGCACGCCAGTATCAGCTGACTGCTTCAAATTCGAAATGGATCGATGTGGCTATAAATTTTAGCGGGAAAAACCTATGCGCCGTAGACATCAGGCTCACGGATAATTATGGGAATTTTGTCAACATGAGTGTGACGGCGTTTGATCGGATCATGAATCAAGCTGAAAATATTAATCGAAAGCTGACATCGATCCTCCCCACAACAGCATATCCACTCGATCAGTTTGAAGGAGTCCGACTAGAAATTAGTCCAATGTATGGGAAGGCTGCGTTAAAAATTGCATCGGGCACAAAAAACATCATTTTCATGAAGAGCACGTTTCACCAGTTGTGCTCTTTGGAAAAATGTATCAAAACTTGCTACAACGATCTGCTGGAAAAACTGCTCTCTGTGGAGGAGAAGATTCAAATTTTCTGCACAGTTATCGAAGATGAGGAGCGAAACACAAACCACTATGTCAACAGCGACGACCGCATCAGAGAGTTGATACAATCGTCTCCAACTTATGATGAGTCATCTCTGATTGACAACGAGCTAGTTGCGCTGGCAGCTGGACAACTGTCTACCATGTCATCCTGATTAACTCATATTATATATTTTTTGTAATTCTTTACCACTTTTAAATAAACTAGAGATTATTCTAGACATATATATATATTTCTTGGACAACTATCAACCATGTCATCCTGATTAGCTTAGATTATATATATTTCTGTAATTCTTTACTGCTTTTAAATAAACTAGAGATTATTCTAGACATATATATTCCTAATAGTTTGTATAAACTGTAATCCTAATGGTGGGAGGTAAATAAATTTGAATACACATGTGGACTTATTTTTCTTTATTTAAAAGTTATTTCTCTTTATTTACTCCGACAAATCAGTAACATTCTCCTCAGACATTTCAGCCTCCGCATCCATAACCTCACCCCACAAATTATACAGCGCGTACACTTCGTGCATAGCGCATTTATGCCTCCAACGCATCCCATGGCTTGGGCAGGGTGTTAAAGGTGTGTTAAATGTGTAGGATGGCTCGACCCCCCAGCGATCATCGTCCTCAACGTTGCGAATTTCATTAGGATTTTTGCCGACCAATTCGGCTATCCAACTCTTTTTTTCAAGACCTCGACAGTGTATGCGATTCCCGTGATATCCAGCAGCCTCGGCAACAGCGTTGTACCGGTCTTGATATGGTACATCTCCATCGCTCCACCTCAATCCATGATGTGTGACAGTTAGCCAATTAGCTTCCTGCCGTTTTGCCGTAGTCAACTCGGAAAAATCGTACGGCGGTCCAAAAATTTTATGAAACAATCTGCCGTTTTGTGCCAGACAGGCAAACTCTTTGACAATAAACTTATTGTCACAGTCTTTGAAACCTTGCACATCCGCAAACGAAACCATTGCAAGAGACTGAATGCATTTTAGACTGTTCGAAGATCTTATATATCGTGAAATTCTATGTATGGAGGGAGGTAAATAGGTGGAAAAACTGCAACGCCTTCAACCGCTGGCACGCGCACAATTATATTTATAAGATCTTACAATGTCTCCAACTGCGGAGCGTGCCAAAAATTATATTAATGATACGTTACGCGCAGCCGTGGAGTTATACTTAAATATTTATCGAGACGAAAAAAAAAACTGTAATTTCCCCAACCGCTAACACGCGAAGAATTATATATTTATAGGATCTTACGTACACTGTTGCTCAAGGGGTTATACTCAAATATCTTGTCGTGAATTATGAGACAATACGCGGTGGTGTTTGCCGGCACGTTAGTTTTACATTGAAACTCCAGACGTATGTCCACCGAAGCGCTCTTAATCGATTCGTTTTGTCTGGAACAGTCAATGACAGCGATTGGTGCGTGAGTTTTAAAGTCTTTTGCGGAAAGAGATGGATACCGCTCGCTGTTGTAGTAGGACTTGGAAAATTTATAATACATATCATAGAGCAGAGCGTACTGGTTTTTTTCGAAATTTAGGTTCAGATTGTCGTACGGGTAGGATTCAGAGTTCAGGTAGAGTTTAATGTCCGTAAGATCGCAGTGATCAAATTTGCTGATATCCTTCGCAACATTGTTTTTGCGATCGGTTTGCAAAGCCAGTATGATGTAACGAGGTTTTTCCGTGTACGTAGACGTTTTGATAGCCCAAGTATGCTTATCGGTCGTCTGAAGCACTGGATATTCGTACAAGTCCCAAGAACGGAAACCTAGACTCAGAGATCTACCGCTTTCGAGAACGGCTAGTAGAGATAGTTTCTGTATATCCTCGACATTAATATGAGGCATCCTCCACTGCACTTTCAATAATTTGAATGTTAAATTATTCTTGGTCTCACCATTCATATAAATGTTCTTATCGGTTCGCGAGCGAATCAATATTAATTCATGTCGAGCGTTCATTACAACGCGTTGATAGTCTTCGCAAAACCCTAGCAACGTATTGAGCGGTATACAGCAGTTTACGTTAGGTTCCGTCTTCGACTTAACCGTGTTCGACAGATTCCACCCCGCCACGTCCAAAGTTCGACTTTTGTCGGAGTCCAGCGAAAGATAATTTTTCAACGTTGTAGTAATCCCTAAATTCTTACACTGATCTATCTCAACACCGTTCAATTCATAGCGAATTTCATCGAATAAAAATGCTCCAAAATTATTGCACAGAGTAAAAGCTGTCACATCGTTAGCCCCATGACACGTACCCTCGATGTACAGATAGCTGTTGCAAGGCAGTACGTATAAATCTTGCTGTTGAATCAGAATCCGAATTTCATCGTTGTTGTCAAGCGATGAACTAGCGTACGGATTATGCCCGTGAACTTCGACCCGCGTAATACTATTGTCGTATACGGGTTCAGAAGTTATATTTAGAACGTCGGCCATCTTTCAATAGCTTAAGCCCCAAGGATCGTAGAAAATCTATGTTAGACTTTTTCAACGTCGCACCGCAATGACAGCGAGGTTTCGAATAATCTTCAAGTCCTCTACCCTCGACACTTTTTGTATTACTGCTCAAATTAGGTTCGCTCCCGGGATATTTGTATGCGCGCAGATGATTATGATTATTATAACAATTATTTCCACTGAAAATCAACATATCGAACTATTCTCCAGGTTTTATATGCAAACGTATTGTCACTTCTTCGCTGCGAAAATCAACCAACTTATTATTTTGATCCACTATTTGCAGAGTGATATTGTGTATGTTGCGCGTGCTTATCGGGAGGTAAATGACGTTTGACGGTGATTCCATTATTTTATATCCCGGAGGTACGTTGGGAAAAAATTCGTGAATAGTGTGATCAGCTCGCTCGTTGCTGAAAGCATTCGTAGTCAGGTTACATTGTATTCGCAATATATTCACATGAACTATGTCGACGGGAAAATCCGATTCGTGCGAACGATTAGGTTCCAGAACGCGTCTTTTGAATCCCAACATTCTACCAATGCTGTTTGGCTTTGTAAAATCGATTTTGTAGTGACAACGTATCTCACTTTTCATAGTATTGTTATTGGGGAGCACCTCGAAGAGCGAATCGTGTTCATCGGATCTTCTGGACGTGTTTTGAGCCAATTCCATATTTTTAACCATTTTTTTGTTGATATATTCGCTTATGCTATCGATTTCGTACGATCCCGTGGGTATGACGATCGATTCGTTGTCACCGTAATACAGCGTATTGTTCGAGTTTGAGATATTGGGGATGGAGTTGTAGGCTTGAAAATTGATTAGACCCAACACATATTGCACATCGTCTTTCAGTGTTACCGGAGGAAAATAATCCACGCTGAGAGTCGAACTTTTACCGCTGAGAGTAAATGTCAGCGACATAGTTGCAACGCTACTGATGCTCGACTATTCCGGTGCAAGAGTTTTCTAGAAGAAATTTCAAACACAATTGGCCGCAAACATCGCTATCGAAACTTTGCAGCTGGTTGTGGTTGTAGGAGATACGTGCACCGCTTTTTCTCAGATAATTAATTATCTCTACGGGGGGACGTAAATTTCCGAAGCTATCAAAGTATTTGACTCTAGGACCACACTTGACATAGGCTACCCAATGCGTTCCCACCCCATTATCATCATCCAGATTAACAATACAGCTCTCATGATGCCAAGAATCTTTGGGTAGGTTTGTTCTGCTGAATACATCTCGAAAATGTGGAATGTATTTGACCCCGAGACGACGCAGTTGCACGCTCGACATAGCGCCCGTAGGAATTTTTACTTTTTTTTTTTCTTCAAGGTGGCTCCCGATCCACGCTGGTACGGAGATAGTCGCAGACCCCTTCCAGCCATCTCGATAGCTCGATTATGCCTTTCACTTTCGGCTAAACGCTTTCGGGCAGTTGTTGCATCGTTTACCGCTTTAGCTATACCTGCCGCACCACCTGCCAGACTGCCGGCCGCCGAGAGACCCGCGAATAGAGGGATAAGGAATGGAAGAATTCCACCGCGTTGAGCGGGCGGTGTTATTACTCTAACTGTTTTAGGTTTCACATTCTTCTTCTTTTTCTTGACAATTAATTTCTCGCTGACAGTTTTTTTACTAGATTTTTTCTTCAAACCCATGCCAAAGGCGACCTTAGACTTCATCATAGCCGCGACCGCCGCCGCCGCCGCCCGCTCCCCGACGGACGCGTTCCGCGAGCGCATGCGGTCGATCGCGTGCCGCGCCAAAACTTTGTCCGCGCGGTGTCTCGCGGTCAATTCTTTTTCCCGCGAATACGCTATATCGTGCTCGCGGCAAGCCGCGTCCAGAGGATTTATACCGCGGTCGCCGCGGGCTAAACGTTTGTCAAGATGAGTTCCGGGTCCACAAAATTGATATCCGGGTATATGCAATTCGATGGGCAATGCGTTGATAGCACGATTCAGCAAGCCTCGACCACGTTTATTAGGCATCGATTTGCTCTAGTCGAGGATTGAGACGACACTAAACGTCGCATACTTTGAATGCATCTATAAATACTACTGACGCGAGGCAAAAGTTTTCAGTAGAGATGAAATTTGTCAAACAGTCGGTCGCGATTCGAATCGTTAACCTCGATCGTAGAATGGAATCGCAATCCATTGGTAAGCACGGATCTCTGCTACCCGACACGGTCAGATGTATAATCTGCGGACCCTCCAACTGTGGAAAAACTAATTTAATTATAAATCTTCTCGAGAGCCCTCACGGATTGCGATTTGAAAATGTTTACGTATTTTCAAAATCTATTCATCAACCTAAGTACAAGTACTTGGAAAAATTGCTCGATCTCATCCCCGAAGTTCAATATCACACGTTCTCCAATAGCGGTGAAGTAATCCCCTTAAAAGACACTTCACCCAACTCGGTGTTCATCTTCGACGATATAGCCTGCGACAAACAGGAAACCGTTCGAGAATATTTTTCAGCCGGCAGACATTCCGCAGTCGATTGTTTCTATCTGTCTCAGACGTATGCTCGCATCCCCAAACATCTGATACGCGACAATACCAATTTTATTATTCTTTTCAAGCAGGATCAGTTGAATCTCAAACACATATACAACGATCACGTCAACACGGACATGACTCTCGAACAGTTTCGAGAATTATGCTCCCACTGCTGGAAATCAAAGTACGGATGCGTTGTGATAGACAAGGATAGCTCTATAACGACTGGGAGGTATCGCAAGGGGTTCGACCAATTTCTCGTGCTACCCAAGAATCAGTCGAGCTCTAGTTAGACTATCGACAACATTGCAATGGCTGGCGAGACGAGTCGTACCGTGAAACAAATTAAACGAGATATTGCTCGCTCCAGCGATGCAATCAGAAGGAAATATATCGCTCTCAAGACCGATCGCGTCGAAACCGACCAGCAGTTGGAACGAAGCTTCAAACCCATTGTAGAACCGTTGAAGACGTTGGTCGAGCAAGCTGTCTCTAACAACGCTTCTATAGAAAAGAAATTTAAAGAGGAGGCAAAACGAGAGTTGTTCGAAGATGATGAGAACGTTGACCCGAACGTTGACCTCAACCTGGCATCTAGTTCCACCCCGCTGACAAGACCTCATGCAAAGTATGGTAAAAAACGTAGACAGTCTCCGCTTAACGATAATAGTGCTAAAGGAGCTGTACGTTCACCGAAGCGAGGTCGATCAACCACCTATGATGACAACGTTTTTTTCCTACCCGACGAATTTGTGGGGGGAGTTTCACCACCTCCATCTGCATCGTCTACGGTTCGAGATTTGGTGCGCACGCCCGAAGGTCGTAACGATGTGCACAATTATTTGCAACACCAATTCGGTCCGATAGCCGGTAAATATCTGAAAAAGCTGGTCACCGACTCAAAAAATAAGATGGACACAACTTACGGCGTTCGCAATGTGGATGGAGTTTGGATGCTGGGTGATTCACCGTTTTCCGTGGACAACGATGACATCAACATAAAAGGTGTCAACTACAAGGGTACACCGGGGCTGTACGAATTAATATTCATGAATATACCTAACAACCTCGTGTACACCGACCACGACTTGGTAACTTATAAAGATATTTTAAATCGAACTCAGGTATACAAACGTAATTTCGCCCCCGATCAGCAGGTGAGAGGTAACAAAGGTTATAAGTATAAAGAAATTATCTCCAAACTCGTTCCAACGGTTACCCGAATTGGGACAGGCTCGTTAGGATCTGGACTCCTCCCCATGGGGATGGATGTAACCGACAACGGTGTGGATTACGTTTATTGGAACGATCTTGATGAGATGGTGGAACGTTTGCAATTACTGATCGCTTCAAAAGCTGCTGGCCATACCGGTCACGACAACGAAATTGAGGCTATTCTTGAAGAATTACGCGAAGAGAAAATCATTAAATAAGAGCTCCGACGCAAAAATTTATCAGTAGCATCATGCCTGTGGACAAATTTGGAAGACAGACCGCACCCAACAAAAGCAGGGTTAGAAAACGTTACGAGTCACTTCTACCGCACGTCAATCCAGAGGAATTGAACTTTCACGCAATTTCTAAATTGTGCGTAAGTCGTAAAACGAACGATCTCGCGTTTGACGCTCAGCGCTCAAAAATCGTCAATCTCAAAGATCCCCAGGACGCTGACGACGCTGCTAATAAACGTTACGTGGACCTGAAAACGAAGTCTTTAATAGTTGAAGTTGCACGTTTAACCCTAAAGCTGACTACGCTGGCGGACGCGGCGAAGATTGTAATTTCGGATCAATCTTAATCATGAGTACTGAGAAAAAACAGTTGGTCAAAGAGCTTCACGCTCCAGCTAGACGCAACTTTGCTCGCAGAAAAGTACTCGTTCGAGGTTTTGACGATTTGTGGCAGGCTGATCTCGTAGACATGCAGGTGTATGGAAAATTCAACAAGGGTATGAAGTACATCCTAACTGTCATCGACGTGTTGTCTAAATACGCTTGGGCGAGACCGTTGAAAACTAAGAACGCTAAAGATGTTGCCGAAGCATTCGAATCTATTTTCAAAGAACGTCGGATACCTCGAAACCTGCAGACGGACAACGGAAAGGAATTTTACAACACTGTTTTTAAGAATTTAGTTGATAAATATAAGATTAATCATTATTCAACGTACAGTGTTATGAAAGCTTCGGTAGTCGAGCGTTGGAACAGAACCTTGAAAAACGATATGTGGAAAAATTTTACACTCAACGGATCTTACCAGTGGCTTGATATGTTGGCAAACCTTGTGGCTAATTATAACGGAAAGAAACATCGAACAATTAATATGGCGCCGGCGAAAGTCACACCTAAAATCGCTAAAACGCTTTTGTCAACGGTTTACAGTAATATAAAATCTGTTCCACCTGCTAAATTCAATAAACTAGATTACGTGCGCATAAGCAAATATAAGAGCGCGTTTGCAAAAGGTTATACACCTAATTGGACTACCGAGGTTTTCAAAATCGTTGAAGTTAGAAATACGAATCCTCGAACCTATATTCTAGAAGATTCTAAAGGTGTCCCAGTGTTGGGAGGGTTTTACGAATACGAGTTAAAACTAACCAAGTATCCCGATGTTTATTTAGTTGAAAAAGTTTTGAAAACAAAAGGCTCAAAGGTTTTAGTCAAATGGTTGGGTATGGATGTTTCGCACAATTCGTGGATTGATAAGAATAACATTTTATAACTCTGTCTCTTTATTATAACCATTATTATACTACTATTATACACACAATTATTAGAATAAAGATTTAAAATTTATACTACTATCGAGTGCTGTTTTTTTTCTCACAGACCTCCCATACTTTTTAGCCGTTTGGCTAGACTCAACCTCATGTAGCATGCTTGATTGTATCGATCGAGATGACCAGTTTGCTCAACTTCTACGTCGTTCCGCTCGGTGAGTGTTTGAACCGCCCCCCTGCAGCTTAAAATACGATCGTGTTCGAACTTACTCATTACAAGTACGTTGTGGATCTCTGCCTCGCACCCGTGAGTCTCGTCTGAAATCAAAGCACAATATATATATATACTTCTTTTACGTTGATACATCATATCCATACTTGTCAAATCTTACCCAGGTTGTCGATCTGCGTGGTATTGTTTATAATTGATTCATATTCCGCGTCACATTTATCGTTGAGATATCTTAACGAGATTGAGGTCTTTGCGTTCTCCTTTATGGAATTTTGAATCTTAGCAATGTTGTACAAACATCCTGTCACTATTTGGCGGGCGCGGTCTAAAACTTCATACGCATCATGTTTTTTGTCAAAACATTTGCTTATCGCCGATTGAGCTGTAAGTTTTTAGACCGGTTAGCGACAATTATATGTCAAGACAATCGGGTGAAAACCGAATGGTTAGTCGGCGCGATCGTTGAACAAACTGCAAATGTATCGACATCATCTTAGAGATTTTTTTTCTCCATACAAAATATTCAACGACTACGCTGATGAGCCATTCGGTTTCACACGATTGTCGTCATCGAAAAATATCGTTTTTTCTGACGAGTTCAAAAACTTACGTCTATCCTGCGTGTGAGCTATTTCTACGGATGCAGCTGCGACCGCTGTGCAGATGAGGGTTATGACGAAAAATTGAGGTTGTTTGAACATTTTTGATGGCGAACTGGATGCAAACTTGGTTGATGAGATGATGAGGCTGGTAAACCGTGTACTGACTCCGTTGAAGCGGTGCACCGTTTTATACCACTCTGTTAAGTCTAATGCGCAATATTTTTTGGCCTGCAACTATGTTGCATCTAACGCAGTTTTGAAATTAGATTTTGGCAAATTAGCTGTTATACAATGTTGCCCCTGAACGCATTTAAAAGTTGTTGTCAGCTTGAGATAATTTATAATGCCCCCACGGTAGTGTGTCGGTAGAATTTTGCACGAGGAATCGCTTATCATCGTGGGCGCTAAGAGCTATCTTATTCTGGGTTATCGAATACACCTTGTGTAATCTAGATTGTATCGTACACTGTTCGCGAACCGTAATGGAAAAATTTTTTAAACATTCCGCATAATCGTTGAATGTTATAGATTTCTTCACAACTGCGTATTTAACTCCTTTAGCTTTTTTTACCTCCGAGTCAGCCATTCGAAAAGAGTACATCTTCGACCTGAGTCCTACAAATTCCAACATAATTTTACCGTTACTCTCGTCCTTCATTAATCCTGGAACCTTCTTGTTCACTCGAGGGATATTATATTCGTTGTCGACGTCGTAATCACTAGTATCGAATCTGTGAATATCTTTTTTCATCGTGGAATAGTAATCGTCGCATTGTATCGAATATATCAGACTATCCGTATCGGTATACAACAATTTGCATGAGTCTGGAAATTTGTATATCATATAATCGTAATGAAACTCGTATAAGCAGGTCTTAGATATATCCAATATACACATCCCAACGTAAATTGGTTTGTTCATCACCACCTTCAGCTTCCGCATCTCAATCGCGAGAAAATTTTCGCTGAACACGGTTCTTCGGTAAAAGTTAGTCGCTGAAATCAGAGCATTAGCACCGCATCGCCCCCACCATTTTGTCACCAACTTTATATTAACACGGTTTCGCACATTTTCCATCGTTTTACCGAACACCGAGTTATTCATCAATTTAAACAGATTTTTCTCGAAATCGTTTCGAGCTTGAGTTCTCAATTCTGTATTGAAATCTATATAAGGTTTGAGCCAAGCTGATTGTTGGAATTGTAATATCCTATGAATTTTACCGATAATAACGTTGTGACTAGTCGCTTGCTGTAGAAGCGTGTGATGAGCTACGTATCGCTCTTTTTTGTTGAAAGTTGTCATCAATTTGCTGTTCTTAGATCCTGTAGGTTTTTCAGGGTGTGGGAGAAACGGTAGATCTTTGTGAAGATCGTGTAATTTTGTCGGATAGATGATATCTACTTCTAGAATGTATCCTATGTCCGAAGTTTCGCTCACAGCTTTTAAATCGAAAGAATCCACATCATTCATCCAACTAAAATTTTTATAAGGTAGAAATTTCGACATAGCCCAACCGTATAAATTATTGACGTCGAAATACATGAGATAAGTTTCCGGAGCACTCTCATCGCGATCTTTCATATAACGATTGTTCGCCTTACCATATCGATTGCAACATTGACTCAAACCTCCTCGTATACCTCTTTCCACAAACAAAACCATATCTATATCTGTGAGCAGTTCTAGTCGGATCTTGGTAAGTTTTAGCATAGCGTCCCAAGCCAATCCGGGGATGGTATAATAGTGAGCCGGATCCAAATCGTAGTTCTGTAAACAGCTTTTTCTGAAATTCTCAAACAAATCCGACAGCAGCAACACATCGGTTTTCAGATACAGATCGCTGTACTCGCCTAGCGTACGTATTTCAAAGTCTTTCCACACAGTTTGAGCATGTGAATAATCTTGATCCGAAATGTTGTCGTCTGCGAGTTTGTTATAAAATTTCTCGATCGAGGGTAGCATCGTTTCGGACAGTTTACTCGCATCGCTGACATAATCGTACGGGAAAACACCTTTTCTTGTCAGCAAATCAAATTTTTTCTCTTCAAGATGTGCGAAAGCTCTGCGTGTGATGTGCAAACCTCCTTTGCCTAGATATTGAACCAAGCTAGCCAAACTGGAACTCATAAATCTGAATGAATCCACAAAACGTAATCGTACTCTAGTATTGTCAACTTTCTTTGTAAACGATATATATTTTTCCTTGTTCAAGGGGATCACCTCTATTTCACCTTCAAAAGCTGTGGCTATCTCCTCTATCATGAAATGTGAGTCGTAGGATGTCAAGTTGTGAAAAATGATTGGAATGACATGACTCGAAACGAATCTGAGATTACACTTGGAGTGGGCGGGTCCTCTGTATTTGCCAGTCAAGTGACAATGATCTCGTACCTTTACATCATTCTCATCGATACCATTTCCACAGATATGACAGATTTTCGCTCGTATGAATTCATTCTTTTGCAATTCTGTCATCAGAATCATCGGTTTAGGATTTGTCAACATAGTTTCCAGGTTTTCCGCGAATTGCTTCATTCTTTCTGCAAACCATCGAGCGCATTCGACTCCTCGAAAGAAATCGTAGGCGGACAGCGATTCGTTGAAACTGCAGTGAATATAATATCCTACGCTGTATGCCGTATGCTTCTGATACGCGCGAGTTTTATCACCCCATTTAACGTCTTGGACCGTTTCCAACATACATTCGAAATCCGCGTAAACTACGAAGGGTACATTGTCTTTGCGATAATGATTCTTGAATTCTAACCATTTATCCGTTTCCACAGGTAGTTTTACCGCGCAATTATTAATCGTTGAACAATCGACGGTATGTTTTGTTAAAGATTCGTCGCTATAAAAGTGAGCTAAACATCTGCTGCAGAGAAACATTTTATGTTTGACGGTAATTTGACTGGAAATAAGTCTTGAGAGGTTTTTAATAAGGCAGAAGTGGGACTGCGTATCGTCGGAAATCATCAGCAGATTTATATGTCGAGTCGCTAGGTTTGATGTGAGGTATATGGGTGCTACGTAGAAATATTCGTCTCCCATCGTGTATACGTTGATTGATAGATTGTTCTGACTCTCAAACCGTTTTATTTGATTCAACGTCATCGGAAAACTGATATTTTTAACGTTCAGAACAGTTTTATAATGAGGATACGAAGATTGTCTAGAAACATTCGAAGCGGCTGGGTGTAAGGCTGCTACAACGGCCCATGCGAAACATGCGTCATCGCTAGTTTTAATATTTATAACAGCTCTTTTCGCTATAATTGCTGGAGGTAAATCTATGAATCCCGATCCACGTACAGGTTCGCACTGGTTGAAGTTTACAGTTAGGTTAATTATACTGCGCAATGCCCACCCGCTGTCTCGTTCTTGGAACTCTTCCAACTGGTGTAAAATAGATTGAACGACAAATTCTTGGTACCAAGCGTTTAAATCGGTCATCATCAATATTTGTTTCGTCGGAGTATGGAAGTATTTGATGTCCGTACTCTCCTTGGTCACAAATTCTCCGGATAACACTAGATAAATTTTCACGCACCGATATTTTTTCTGCATATTTCTCAGACGAGTGCGAATTGTAGATTTAACATCGTCGAGAAATTGTTTGACGTCGATATGTTTTAGATTGGTGATGAGACCGGTTCGAATACGGTTTGCAAAAGCTGATTCAATGTCCTGCCAGATATATGTTCGAGGTTTTTTCCGATTCGCAGGGTTCAATCCGCGGCCTGTTAAAATTTTTTGCGCGATCACCGTCTTATAACTTTTCATTCTACGTATGCGAGTTTCATAATTCTGTTTGGATCCGGTGTACCGCGTTGTTTTTATTCTCGCGTGCAACGATTTAACAACGTTATCACAGTTTTTCATAAACCTTTGACATACTTCAGGATTAGCACTGTTCAGAAGGATCTTGAATTGTTCGTTCAGATTGTTTTCGATACGTATTAGAATGTCGTCCGCCATATTTACGCGTATGTTAAGATCCTAGCTCACCGTTGAGCTGACGTACAAGAGTAGTCGAGTGTTTGAGCGCGTTATGGAAAAGATTTTAGTTTATATACATCAGATTTGCTGGAGGGTTTGTGGGATAAATTGCATCTGTAGTTAGAATGTTTCCACTTCATGATTATTCATGCATAATCGGTGTAAAGTATCAGATATAAGCAATGCATGACTCCGATTACTCCACTCGGAGGGTAATAATAATTTGAAATGATGTGCAATTACTCGAGGGGGGCGCACACGCGCAGACTTCTTACCAGGTATAGCGATTTCACGGATGAGGCTACCGACTGATGATGATGTGTAAGTCTGTTTTATCATCCGCGGTAGGGTAACACATCTGCATAACATTATACACCTCGGTTAAAAAGTTTGCAAACCTTGTCAGGTTGGAGGGAGGGTGGGAAGACGTGTGTATAATTTATTTTCTGAGTCGTACAGCTCGTAAAGTTCAATAGTTCAATGATCGGGGAAATCTGTATAATAGTTTTGTCTGAGACTGTAATTGACACGCTTACCTGAGATTGTTACTGATAAGATCTCCCCCTTGTTGATCGAAGAGGTTTAATGAGTATAATTAGCAACTTCCTGCTCATCGGGGTGAATATTTAATGAGGTCAATTATGATATTTGCATATTTATATACGTGTGAGGTAATTATGTATGCGTGTATCCATGTGCACTAACACGCAGTGATCCAGAAGTAGCGGATCCCTACTACTTACACCCTTATTTATTGTCCAAACAGTTGACCAAAAAGCGTCCCAAGAATGGGTGCTATCAACATAGGTAGAAATCCGCTTCCACGCTGAACTAGTAATTTTTTCTTGCTCTTCCAGCTGCCCTTGTTAGTGGACAGTTTACGAAGAAGCTGCTTATGTCTGGTAAGCCGGGCCTTCTCTCGCCTACTGAGTATGACGTTTCCGCGCACGGTGTTCAAAGCACACTCACAGATATTTTTCACGAGCGAGTTATCGGCTGTGCGTAGTAGAGCTAACCTCTGCTGAGGCTTTAAACAGCACAATGCCTTCAGCGTCTCAGTGTTGGCACTTCCGAATCGTCTCCGAGCTTCGGCACTCCGTCTGGAACCAGCTCTACTTTGGACGGAGTCCGACCTAGCATCAATTTGGCCGGCGCGTGGCATTACAAGCGAATGACTGGTAGTCCCAGTTGAGCGCGTGACTTTATATCCTTTCTTGGGATGTATACAAACTGGTGCTTGTCCCCGGGAAATATATTACTACGATAGTGACAGTTTTCGGGGGTACTTTGTTTCAGATCAAGTAAGAGATAACCGTGGGGAGGAGCTGTCGCATCGTGGTAAGCCTCCTGAACAAAGCGCGGATCCTCAGGATATACCTGACGAGCTAGATGTTGTACCTGAGCGCGATCTCGAGGATTCTTGAAGAATATAATATAATTCGCGTTAAGAGAAATATCACGCTGCCCGCGCCCCTGATGAAACAAGTTCTGCGTGATGAAAAATACACTCAGATTCTTATGATGACAGCCTTTGGTGAAAAGATCAACGATTATATTATTGGACGCTTCTCGCATAAGATCATCTATTATAAGCAACTTGGGTAGTGTGTTTGAGTCATAATCAGATTCCTGGGGTAGACCATCTCGATACTCGATGTCACTAAGCGGCGCGGTGTCTCCTTTTTTAATGCCGTGGAGTGATTGCTGCTCTGCATAATACCATATTATACGACTGAAGCGAGTGTCACACATATTCTCAATATGTCGCAGGAAATTTTTCACAAAAACTGATTTTCCACAGCCAGAGGGCCCTGCTATTATCGCGGAAAACGGGTGATTCCAGCGGGTATCCATTTCCCGATATGAATAGAGTGCAAAGTTTTCGACCTTTCAACGCGAGCGACTCGACAACTATACTGAGATCAGGATGAAAAAGCTACTACATCACAAATCGTCTTTTTCATCCCCAGCGGTGGGGGGCCCCGTCGGCGCGGTGCGCACCATCTTCCAACTAATACTAAGCGCGCTGATAGGCTCAGCAAACCGGCGGTATACAGCTGATAAATAACGTGTGAACTGCTAGCATGTCCTATACGCCTGAACCAACCGATATTTAGCGTATATGAAAGAAGCATGAAAAAGATAGGTGCTTGTCGAGAGCCGAACTTTGGTCGCTTAGACCACTATGATTGAGCCTCCAGCTACAAGTAAGAAGTCAAAGGCGTTACAGCTATTTAAAGTCAGAGATATTTCTAAGATTCTGAAGCTATACCTTCAACTCTATCCACCCTTCGGGAATCATTTCTTACAGTCTAGCAGGGGGGTATTTTTAGGAGAGGGGTAATAAAGGTGTACAACTGTACAAGAAATGATATTTGTTTTCATTCATAGTTTTATTTAACCTTGGGATTTTGCCAGTAGGAGTAGCTAAATGAAAGGGTTTAGAATTAACGATAATGTGAAATACTTCGTAAATTCTTTATTACGAAATCCATGATTAACATGAATGCCACTCTCATAGTATAGGATTTCGACAGTCAGGAGTACCGCACAACAAGTGCTATACATATATTTATATTTATATTTTTACAATCAAACTAGCTTAACCGATTTTGAAAGGTATTTTTCGAAACCTAATAGTATAGTCTTATTTTGTTAAACAGTTAGGCAGTGTTATGTCCTGCTGATTATATTATTCTAGGCCTAGTACAACATGTATCTTATAAGAGAGACAGTTTAAAGACTACACTATATATATATATACTACTTTACAAACAGTGTACAACTAAAATACAATAAAAACTAACCTAACTCGAAGCTGGTCGTAGTGTATCATATTTACACGACTCGTGTCTCGTATACGACGCATGGCTGGATCTGCTACTCGTCTGTATGTCCGTAGGGGAGGGTATCATAGCTGTTCCTGCAACAACGTCTCTTAACAAAAACTGGCCGACATGTTTTCGTCTGATCACGAGTCACCACATCGTGCATTGCGGTTCGTCGGATCGCACGAAACTTTAATTTAATACTCTCGCCCTCCTCAACTACCATTTCACGTACTGCGTTGAAATTTATCTTTTTACGTGTCGAGTAATTGAGGGTAATTCCCTTCACCTTGCAGACCTCTATCTCTTGCCCGTCTGGACATACCACGATAAAAGCGTAAAACTTTGCCCCGCCGGAAACAAAAGCCCTGATATAGCTACCCTCGCCGTATTGTTCGAGCTCATCTGTCAGGTCGCCTAGGAAACTGCCTACAGGTGGTTCGTACACTCCGGGTACGTTTGACCGCACGTAAATGACTGAGTCGGTATCATAATATAACACCCTACGATCCAGCTTCTCTAGATAACCATATAATTTGAGCCGCGCCTGTGCCGTGGTATAAGCGGCTATAACTACTCGAAGCTTCCACGCTTTCATCCTTGTATGACCAGCGAGCGTATACTACTTCGTCGTTTACATGAGCTTGCCATGCATGCGAAGGGGTAGTACCGGATGATAGAAATTCCTAGGCGCAAGTACCTTACACTTAATTAGTCCCTCGACTCTAGCTAAATCTATACCGTTGGCCCCGGTTAGTCTTTTACAATCCTCACCTACGTAGACGACGGGGTGCCCCTTTGGGAATTTGCCGGTTTTACAGATGCAGGGATATAACGAGCAAACATCCACATAGCGGATTTCCTCACCGAGTCGGGCGTCCACTTCGCGGTATCTCGAGGTGTTACCAGTCCGGCCACCGTAGAATGCCTCACGCGGATCCAGTTTAGCATTCTCCGCACTCGGTAGAAACCCGTTATGTTCGAGGTATACCCGCACCTCACCCCTTGCATCCAAGAACCGTGAAAATTCACACTCCCACATTTCCTCTACGATGAAGCCATGCGCCCGCATGCGTCGCGTTTTAGCCTGAGTCTCCTCGAATCGTCTATCCATGCTTTCACCGCCTACGCTTAGCTTATCCCTATTTACTCGAAAACACCGGGGACAGCCATGCCAATAGCAACCGTGAAATTCGAGAACGTGACGGGTGCTATCCTCCGCTACGTAATACCCATCCACCCGACGGTCGAGCACCCGCTGCTCCCGAGCCCTACCTGCGTGCAGAATCTCGCGTCCTAGCTCACGCTCCCGCCATACCAGCCACTGAATAGCCTTGCTGGATTGTTTATCGGCTAGTCTGTAACCGGCAGGCGGGATAATGCCAATACTATTATCCTGAAGGAAATTTTTTCGGAACACCATAGAACATGCCGAAGCTATCGTCGTGCTCTCCGTGAAGGGACAAACACCGCCGGTTCGCTGGAATATCTCTCGAAATGCTATGCACGCGAGGCGTAAGATGGTCACGTCCGAGCGACAGTACGCTACGATCTCCCTGTCAAAATCAAAAACATAGCCCTCTCGTACTGCCGCTTCGTGCCATGCAAAGAAACTATTCCGTGCTTCGGTAGACATGGTGTCCGGTGAGTAGAACTCAGGCGCAGGTAGCACCCCCACATACCCCTGATTAGCCACGGTATTGAAGAGATGGGGAAATAGACCCTTCTGAGTGGCCGCAGGTAATCCGAAGGCCTTAGGTAATGCCGATAAGGCCATTGGCATGTAGGCTAGCGAATCTAGAAAACGGACATTGCCCGTCTCCAGAAGAACTATTTTACTACCGTTCAGTATTACCTTCGGGGCCTCTCCACCTCTCTCTACCAGGTAGCGAAGAATAAATTGGGCGTCGAAACCTTTCGCGTTATGCGCAATACATATCACCTTCTTATAACCCTCGATTCGATTATCAGCCAATAGCCTAGACTACGGACCGGGGCCTCCCTAAATACAAACTCCCGTTGCTCGCCGTAACCGTCACAGGGCTCGAGAATACTCGCCCCTATACAACGTGTACAAGTTCGCTGCGCAACACATAAATTTGGCACGTGAATATTAATCGTCTCGTCGCCGTCCACAGTCTCGTCCTGTCTTGTCTCGAAATCGTAAAAAATAAAGATATAATTTGGCTGCTCGCCGGTGTTCCGTTTCACAGGCCGCATGTAACAGCGGTGATTAATCTCCTGAATCGAGCGACAGGTCCTGCAGTATGCGCTCCCACAGTTATGTTTCCCCTTTGAGGTATCCGTAAAGATATCGCAGGTTCCGCATATCCGCAGGGTACCGCAGACCGAACGTTTGCCTCTAAACGATCCCTGCAGGGTGTGCCGTCTATAGCACTCTACACCGTAAAAATTGCGCAGACAGAGTTCGCACCCGACTTTTTCGACCATCTTATCACATGCAGGAGCCGACAGACAACGATTACATTTATTTGAGCATCTATGCTCGTTACCGTGCGAGTAGGCCACATTACAGGGTTGACAAAAAAAAATCAGCGGCAGCAGCACCCCGCATATTTAGGATGGTGTCGTAATGTCCAACTCGCGGATAATAAAGAATATTCAGTCTGTGTACAATGTCACGATTACCCGCACCCAGTACTATATCCTCGCCATTGTAAAGCGGACGAGCACCCTTTCCTATTGTCTCACTGTCATAAACTAAAATCGCGAAACCCTCCCGTGCCAAATATTGTTGAAACTGCGCAACTTCCTCTATACCGCAGCCCTCCTCAGGTATAACAACCCCTGCCTCCAGCGTCAACTGACGAGCCTTCTCACCCTGGTACCTTTTTCCTGATGCCCTAGCCCTATTCCACTCAGCCTGTAACGGTCCATCCCGTACAGCACCTCTCTTCGCATACACCGCGGCTGCGAACAATGCCCTCGGTAGACATAGATTATCTCGATTTGTTATGGTGAGAATCGAACGTTTACAGACTAGTTGTTCGCCGTTCAGAGCCACGCGTCTTCCCCGGCCTGTGGGGACAGCTATAGTCATTATATTTACCGTGAACGGTTGATCAGTTGAGAATTCACTCGCGCTCTGAGTTACCCGGAACACAAGACCCCATAAATCCTCAAAGCGAAAATCGCGAGCCGGTCGAAAACTTATTCCCGCAGACCCCCTTGTAAACCCTTCAGTCATGAAGCTAATACCCATAAAATCGTTCGGAGAGCAAAGCGAGATGAAGTAACTGTACAACTCGCGGAAAGCCTCTTCTAGCCAAGTGAGCGGATTTGCTGTTTCAGGTGGAGTGGCAATTCTTACGGTGATCTGACTACCGCCTAACCCGAAACGTTCGAAGCGTCTATTTATTCGCATAGTTATATGAAATCTTCTCGAATTCACTCCATCGCCCACCTCTGGCTGCTCCGTGTGCACGTTTTCAAGCGCTCTATCGCCAACCTCTGATGATCCAGCAGCAGGAATCTCATCCGTTGGCAGACGTCCACCACCGAGCTGTCTGGTCTGTACCTTCGAGGTGCTGGCTCCCTCATTCACCCCAAATAGCCAGCTTCGCGAGCGAACCCTCACGGGCGGTTGACTAGCTGCGAAGATTGAGTAAAGCCGTTGTTTTATTTATTCATTTTTTTTTTTTTTTTTTTTTTTTTTTTTTTCTTCCATCGGTTCGAAATATAATACTCAATTCTATACTCTGAAGTAAGGAAGCGTACAATAAAAACTACTCCTCCCCGGAGGCTGCGCGGAACCCGTCTGGAAGTTCGCCATAAGGGGATGGTATTATTAATGTTTCCACCGAATCGAAATCCGAAGGAAGATTTTCCCGAAAATCATCCGTACCGACGTTAGCAACTATAGAATCATGAACCTCCTCAGCAGAGATGTCAATAGCATCCGCTGTTTGAGAAGAGGAAATTGTGAAAAAGAGAATACGAAAGGTTTCTCGGACTAGAGCAGAAAAGTCTACTGGCGTATAGTCTTATTACAGTACATTACGAAGAGTACTTACACTCCACCTGGCTGAAAACGTCGGTGTCGACAGGCGATAAGGCAGTAGCGACATCGTCATCTTCTTCTTCTTCCGAGTTACTCTCCTCAGCTATTACAATAAGAATTGAAGAAAGAAGGTATTAAGAAACATTTATAAACGCCCCGAATAACAACTGGATAATAACATTGTTATATATGATTACGAGGTAATCTACTTACATTCTCCGGAACTAGATATGATGCATACATCATCCACTAATACGGGATAGCTGGTCTCACCATCTCGAAGACTCGGTTGTCGGCTTGTCGAGCGCTCCACGCTTTTCACCGAATCTGGCGAGGAAGGCTCTTCTACTTCGAGTATGGATACCTGCGATAGACGTTCGACCGTCTTGCTAATCAACTCCGGCCTCTCGGTGGTTTTACTCGGAGTATAGCGCTCGGATAACACTGGCTCGACCTGCATCTCAGGCTTTTCTATCAACGAACCTGTAACTGTCTGTTCGAGCGTTTCGAGTACCCGGGAAAAAGAGTTCCATATATGATCAGATATGGCCATATATGAACTTCCATACATGATCAGGTATGAAATTTGACCTGATCTGAACATACATGAGCATGTGGGAGCATATATGAGCATGTGGGAGCATATATGAGCATATCAAAGATCACATGAAGATGTATGGGCATGTAAGATCATATATGAGCATGTCTGAACATATCCGAACATATCTGAGCATATCCGAACATGTCTGAGCATTTGTGAATATATCTGAGCACATTATATAAGCTAAATGAGCATTTAAAAGTAGAAGTAATGTGGCTTTGTAGGAATGACACTTCATCAAATTAGGCAAAAAAATCACGGCAGTTTTTGCATGTCATCGAGTTTGATGTTACGTAGTGCTGACATGTGGGTTATGCAATTATTGAATAATTGAATTTTTGCCTAATTTGATCATTTGTTATGTTAAATAAAAAAATAATAATAATAAAGCACACGATTCTCATGGGATACCCCATTTATGATTCTTTTATTTTTCACTGAAGAGAAGATGAATCTCACTGAATAATCGAGAATATGAATTATTGGCCCACGATTAACCACGAAAGAAAATTTAGTATGAAATATAGTGAATAAGCATGTTTTTGAATCGTTTGAAAATTCCTTCTCGAATAGGGAGACTAGGGGAACAAAATAAAAATCTGGAAAAATTAGGGAATTTTTTCAAAATTATTTGGAGCTGATTTGGAGGGATCCAACATGATTTTTTTTTTTTTACCCCATCTAAGGGCCACCCTATATGGAGCGTTTCACGTCAAATCGACCACCCCAATTTTGTGAGTTACTTTGATGAAATCAAAACAATAACAGCAAATCAGTCGACGATATTTTTGCATGGTCTTGATCGGAAATTGTATAGTCATTATTGTTGAACACACAGGCATACGATGGATAGTTTTTATGTGTTATAGGGTAACCTACCCAGTAGATGGACATGGCCCTAAAGATGGACGGTCGACTTTTGGATAGGAAATTACGCGAAGGAATACTAAAATGTAAACTGTTGCTCTGAATTTTCGATAACTGTTGTTATTTTTAATCCCGAAATGAAAGTTTTTTGTTGATCGATTTCTTATTTCAATTGCTAAAAAAGAATCGTCCATCTACTGGGTCGTTTTCTTAGGCGTCCATCTATTGGTGCTTCTACCCTAATTGGCGACAATCTCAGTCCTGTGAAACGCAGAGAGGAAATTAGAAGACCTAGAATATTTGAATCGTATTTCCGTGAGTTCGATAATTCTATTTGAAGGCTTCCTTGCATCATATACACGACAATATATGGGCATATACAATCATATATACATGATCATATATGATCGTTAGGGCCAGGAATTTGGTTTCAGTAAAACAGAGAGACAAAAGATGGGAGGAGCTAAAACTTTTAATTGGTTCAATTTTGATAGATTTGTATTTGTTTATTTGAATCGAGTGAAGCGAGCAATGAAGCAAAAATAAGTTTTATCGATCCAAAACGAATATACTATTCACATAACTATATATACAGTGAATATTCGTATCTGCGGGGTTGTTTGAGATTCTAAAATATGCACTTAATAATATTTTGAATGAATTTAAACTAAGGATATTATTTGAGAATATTTTAGGTAATATTACTTGTATCGCCGTATAATGTAGAGAAAAAAAATTCTACGATATAAAAAATAATTCTCTATAAGGCAGTACTAAAATGTATTTTCTCCAAGTCTAGTCTAGGCAAAGTTACGCATAAGTCTCAAGTGATATTGAATTATTTCGTGGTATTTTTGACATCGTTTGAATCGTTTATAAAAAATATAAGGCAACAGTGTTCTTGCTGGTCATCTTGCTGACTGCCTTGCTGGCCATCTCGCTGATGATCTTGCTGGTCATCTTGCTGATGGTCTTACCGGTCATCTTGCTGATGGTCTTGCTGGTCATCTTGCTGACCGTCTTGCTGGTCATCTTTCTAACCAATAGTCAGCAAGATGACCAGCAAGACGGTCAGTAAGATGACCAGCAAGACAGTCAGCAAGATGACCAGCAAGAACACTGTTGCCTTATATTTTTTATAAACGATTCAAACGATGTCAAAAATACCACGAAATAATTCAATATCACTTGAGACTTATGCGTAACTTTACCTAGACTAGACTTGGGGAAAATACATTTTAGTACTGCCTTAGAGAATTATTTTTTATATCGTAGAATTTTTTTTCTCTACATTATACGGCGATACAAGTAATATCACCTAAAATATTCTCAAATAATATCCTTAGTTTAAATTCATTCAAAATATTATTAAGTGCATATTTTAGAATCTCAAACAACCCCGCAGATACGAATATTCACTGTATATATAGTTATGTGAATAGTATATTCGTTTTGGATCGATAAAATTTATTTTTGCTTCATTGCTCGCTTCACTCGATTCAAATAAACAAATAAAAATCTATCAAAATTCAACCAATCAAAAGTTTTAGCTCCTCCCATCTTTTGTCTCTCTCTTTTACCGAAACCAAATTCCTGGCCCTAATGATCGTATATGATCATAGGTTGTCATGTATAGTTCAGATTGGGCAATTATTAGTATGCTCAGATACGAGTGTATATGCTCATTTATGATCGTTTATAACCATACATGGTCATACATGGACATGTATGAGTACATATGGGCATGTATAATTCTGATTATTACAGCCAGGTTACTAACTGAAATGACCGCACATGATCATGTATGAGCTCGTAACATCATATATGGCCATGTATGATCATATATGACGCACGTGATTAGACATGATCATGTCAGGTCAAAATTCATATCCGAACATATATGATCAAGTATGAGCATGTCCTATCATATATGATCATATATACTTTTATACATGATCATACATGACCATACATGGAACTTTTTTTCCCGGGTACCTCGACCAGCATCGCGTCATCTTCGCTTCGAAGTTGGAAGGTGACATCATCTGAAAATGTCAGCTCTGGATGAGGCACTGCTCTAACCGTGAAATAGAATATAATATAAAAATTGAATAACCGTTTTCACTTACCGGCCTGTGTAGGACGAAGCGACTGTAAAGCTCGGAGACTTTCGAAGAAAGGTTGCACCACTGGTTGATCTTGAAGATTCATAAAGCGCAAATGCGCCTCGATCACTTGCATGCAAAGCAGATTGCTCCTCAGCAAATTATTACGATGTATCAGCGCAATTATTCTCGCGTTACAAGTACCTATTATTTGACGGAATATTGACAGCAAGATATCGGTGGAGTTTACGCGCGGTATACGACTAAAATGCGGCGAGTTCACGCCGCCGTACACGAGTCTCGGCTCATTGCTTGTCAGATACCGCAGTACCGACAAGGCGACTCTTCTGATTCCGGCTACAGTTTGCGACACCATTATGACTCAAAGTGATTTTGGTAAAGCACGAGTTCAGAACACGAGTCAGACTAACGTAAGTAAGTATAAAACTGGATATTTTCAAAATGCAGAACGGCAATGAACGGAGTTTCCGGCTCTGAGATTTTTTTAGTTATGGTACGAATTCGGGGATGACACTCCGCTATATTTACCCTGTCGGGCACTTCCACCACCACCCTACCCGCGGTGGGGGCGAGAAGCAGCAGGAGGAAGACAGTTCTTACCACGCACCTATCCTTAATTGTTTTTAGACTAGCTCTATTGTGACAATCCTGTCAGCAATAGTCCGATGGTTAAACCTCTAGAAACTAATTGCTTTTCGAGCCCACTGAAAGGGTTTTCAATTAACGAGTATCGCAGACAGCGACACAATGGCTCCGGAAAATATCCCCATTGTTCATAGTGCAAAATACCTCTGTGTCCCATGACCGCTGGGCTACCCTTTCTACGGCGCCGGCACCCCCTCAGGTATATCTGTTACGGCTGATTGAACAGGGTGACTAGCTGTGAAACGAGTGTATAACCATTTAGCCGTAGTATTGCATAAGGATTATACACTAAAACCTTTTCTGCATATAACAACTTGACCATGCACCGATATTAAACGAGTCGTGACCTGTAACCACTCAGCTGAAACCTTTTCATTCTACTCGGACTTTGTTAACCACTCCGGTAAGGGATTAGACACTCAGTAATACGTTTCTTATTTGTTTGGAATTTTTCTGGAAAAACCCCCAAATAGACGGGAGTATCCGGTGAATAATTACATTTTATTACCCCGGAACAGCATCGTCTAGACCTCAGCGCTCTGAGCTGTTAATAGTCTAGGATAGGCTCAAAGCGGGCTTTTTTTTTGCGGTAATTTTACAGGGCTACGTGTTCTCGGGTACTCCTCTAACAGGACAGGACTTGTCGCGGAAGATACTACTTGCAGAAGGACGGCTTGTGCGTCACAAGCTAAGCTTTTACTCGAAAAAAGTTTACAAAAAAAAATACACCTCCCTCCGGTTTACCTGTTCCATACTGGAGGTGGAAACCCTTCAAATAAGACCCCATTTTCTCCTCCGTTACTCAAAATCAGCTCGAACCTCGAGGCGCGAACATCTCTGAACTTGTAAGCTACGTAACGTGTAAAATAATCATGTCTGCTAACGAATCTGTGTGCGATACCTCCGACACCGAAGGGGTAGTCGGTAAACTCCTGAAACAACGTAGGCTGCTACTACTATCAACCGTATATGGACTAAATAGTTCCTTCTCTAAAACGGCGGTGGTCGGGTATAAATTATCCAGTACACTCCATTTCGAACCTGTTGTACAAATTAACGGAGCTGGTGCTAGCGGTGTTACCCTGAGTATAGCGGCATGGCGGAGTTTGAAAAAAAGATTCGCAAAGATCTCTGCATACTTCGAATCTACGGAGTGCCCCACCGGCGAAACAGCGAAGAAGGAAATTCTGGACCCTGAAGGATCATCTCTATCGTTTTCCACTGCTTACGGAATGAAATCAGTTATCCTGACAGAGGCGGAGGGATTGTATCCCAAACACCCACGGGCACCGAACCACGAGTCCTTGCCTAAGAAGTCAAAACCAACATCATCCTCCTTCATCGTGATGCAACAAACTACGTTTAATGGTCTTGTTACTGCCGCACCCTGTATCACCATGTATATCAACAGCCTCAGGACTCGCTGTGATCTAACGAATCAGTGTAAAGACGATTTGGCTAAAAATCTTGCCGCGCTAGCCACCTCTGACGATCTCCTAAACACATCGAGCGAAGGGTTCACGTCTCTGGTGTCAAGGAAATTTGACGAGGTGGCACGCGACCTCACGAGCCTCAACAACTCAGGTTTAATGAAAAACTTTTTCGCACAGACAATGGTTGAAATGAAAGCCCTGTTTACCACCGCACTTGCCGTGGCGGTTCAAGATGTTTTAGTCATTACCAGGGGTTTGGGAGTAGAGGCACTTAAGAGTAAGTACGGAACAGTATCACTCGTGTAAACTGTATACAGTGCTGTCGCCGTAAAAAGGTCTAAGCCTTCACTTGTTTATACCTCTTTTCTTTTTTTTTTTTCTGTATAATATTTAGAGATAAGTATTTTCTGTTCACTAGTTATAATCTGATTTTAAAATATTCGCCGATAGAAGAATTTCTTAACCGTTGTTGAATACATTTATTTGTAATTTTTTTTAATTTTTTATTTTGAAAATGTATAAGTATTTTACAAGGTTTAAGTAATCATTTTTGTTCACAAGAAATATTTATCAACCGTTAACAAATTCCCCTATCAGCGTACGATATTCACTCAGGCTTATATATGTGTCGTTATAGTTAGATTTAATTCCATGATGTGTGTGTCTGAATTGAAATGCATGAATAAACACGAGTTCAAACCATAAACAATGTGTCGTTCATTCAAAAACTATAACCATTGTCTCCTCAGAGTCCGCGGACTGTCCCGTCATAATCCCGACCTCCAAAAGACGGAAACCCTTATACCTGCATCCCCTAGTAATAAAATTGAGGCTTAGCACCGCAGCGTAACGAGGTTTGAACCAAAATATATATAGATATACTCGATGGGCCGGACCCATCCTGCCGAAGCGACGGAACCAAGGGTAGGTATACCTATATATATTTCGGACCCATACTGCAGACGCGGCGAAACCAAGGGTAGGTATACCTATATATATTTCGGACCCATACTGCAGACGCGGCGAAACCAAGGATAGGTATACCTATATATATTTCGGACCCATACTGCAGACGCGGCGAAACCACTCAGGTTGGAATGAACGGTATTCACCTAGGTTGAAATCAGCCATATTCACTTAGGTTAAAATCGACCGTATTCACTTAGGTTAAAATCAGCCATATTCACTTAGGTTAAAATCGACCATATTCACTTAGGTTAAAATCAAGCATATTCACTTAAGTTAAAATCAAGGATATTCACTTACGTTAGGTTAGGTTAGCTGCGCAAAAAAAAAAAATGGCGTCCCCCCCCCCCCCCCCCCCAGCGGGGGGCCGTTTTATGGGGGGTCATAAAACCGGAGCCATACTGCACCCTATCTACTTATGCCGTAATCAATTCATGAAAAACTAGTCATTTTTGACTAACCAACCTCCTTAAGTCGATTCGAAAAATACGAGGTAAAAAAACACCCAAAATTAGCCGATTTGAGGTGGAATTTTCCATATGCTAGGATATACTCAAATTTGCCCAAAGATATATCCTAGCATATATGTCAAGATCATATATATTCTGGCATATATTCTAGCATATATTAAAACCTCAAAATGTTAGGAAGTTTTAAACAAACCGGAAAAGTCAGATATTTAATACAGATATTTTTTACTTGAAAAATTTGTATCGTTATGTCTTATATTATATAAAATAAATATTTGAAAAAGAAATTTGCCGCTAATTTTTTCACGTGATCATATCAAGAATTTTTGGTTTTTTTATCCTAGCAATATGTACTAGAATATATGGTAGAATATATGCTGGAATATATGCAAGAGTATATATGCCGGAATATATGCTAGAATATATGATAAAAATATATGCTGGAGTATATATGCCGGAATATATGCTAGAATATATGCCAGAATATATATGATCTTGACATATATGCTAGGATATATTTTTGGGCAAATTTGAGTATATCCTAGCATATATGATTTCATATATACTAGGATATATTCCATGCATATATATCCTAGCATACCCAGCAAACACAGAGTGCCGGGCCATTGCTAGTTAGGTGGAGGAATGCCGATACTTGAGTTGCCGAACCGCTGCCGGAAGACTTTTGATGGCCCTGTACCCTGGTGTCACAGTGGCCGACAGCTGGGCCAGTACCGGCAGTGTTATACCGGCCCAACGGTTGGCCAGCGCAGGGCCAGCAATGGCCCAAATTGGTTGTCGGGCAGTCGTCAATGGCCCAACAAGAGCCCAATATTGATCAGCCGATGACCCGATCATCCGATTTTTTTTATTTTCGATATTATCCGGACAAAAAATATTTTTTTCACTAACATTTGATTTTTTTTCGAGCGGTAGAACAAAGTTCATAATCCCAGGATGTTAGAAATTAGCTATTCCAAGACTAATTAGATGTATTCATGTGGGTCACCCATCCGAATTCTGGCTGCAGTTGAAATTGCTTAACTTCGTTGATCGTCTGATGTTCAGTGTCGATCTACACCCAAACGTCGCCTGTTGCAATACTCAACACTTTTTGACTCAATAGGTAAACTTTGATTTGTAAGAATTTACATCAATATGTACTTGAAAAAAAAAAATGATAGCAAAATTTCACGATGACTTAATCGAAGATTTCTGATGATTAAATAGTATATACTTTTGTTCGATTGCATAGAAACATTCTTTTTCCGGTAAATTCGGTGGAAGTGTTAGAAATACTGCAGTCAGCAGAAAAGCTTATACTATGTACGCCGGCGAATCAACGACCGGATGCCGGTAGAAAAGTGCCGGAGTTGCCAATGCCGGGCCATTGAGATACAGATGCAAGTGTGTTTGAAAACGGCCAAGTGATGGCAAGTCGGTTGTGGCAAGATGCAAAATGCCCTGCAGGAAATCAGTAGTTGGTAACCAACACCGTTCCATAAATGGTTGGATACTGGTAAAACTTCACCGAAATACCGCTATTTTACATGTAGTGGCGCAGCAAAGGCTAGCCTACACCAGCACATTGCCAGCACTGCCAGTGCTGGGCCATTATAATTTCGGCAGTTCTGTGTTTGCTGGGTATATATTTTTTTCGTTGGGGAATTCTATCTCTTTTTTTTCTATATTACCTTTATATTAGTTTTTATTATTTTCATTTCACACTGTACATTACTTTATATTATGCTCTTCGTTCAAATTATATATAAAAGAAATTATTATATATAATAAATGCTTTCGTACGATATTGCTTTACACATATTATTCTTCTCGAGATTATCCTTCAATTCTCATTATGCCGGTCGAAATTTGACAATGTGATAGTTTATTGATTACGTTTTCGAAAATTATCAGTCAGCTGGGTGCGGGCAGGGGGGGAGTTCTGTCAGCTGGATCCTGAAAGATACCGTGCATTGCTCGCATATATTCTTCACCTTTACTGCGTCAGCTGACGGCCTTTCCACCGCCACACATGCAGCTGATTATTGTTTTCATACTTCTAATTATGTAAACAATCAACCAGTTAAATCTCATCCGGAATACTATTACTTTTTTTTAAGTGTTTTTTTTTTACAAGTTCAAGCGAGCAGCTGACGCATAATCCCCCCCTCCACGATGCAGCTGACGGTTTTTTTTCAACTCACTATGATGTCAACTATTTGTAAAAAAAGTTTTAGCCGGCATACTATTACTTTAAATTCTCATTTTTTTTACCACTTTCGCAGCCTCTCACGCCCACACCCACCGCGGGTGCTACGGCTGACGCTTGGTTCACTTATTAGTCATATCAGAACTATCGAAAAAGATAACAATCGATCGGAATAAAATCACTACTCAAAATGCAACGCTACCTCCTGGACTAATATACCAGAATAATCAAAATATTATAATAAAAGAACAAAAGCTTCATTATCTACGATTAAAATAATACTTCGGGATACAAAGTGTCAAAACTTGTACAGAAGAATTAGATCCAAGCAACTTGTAAATATAGTATTAGTTGGTTGCAACTTTTACCGAGGTGAGACACATAAATAAATGTTATTCATCATGAATGTATCACTCGAAGTAGAAGTAATCGGAGAAGGGTCTCAATCAATCAAGTCGAGTCAATTTATGAAATGTGATTGCCTGACGTTTCGGCAGTGTTATGCTGCCCTCATCAGAGGCTATTTATTGGAAAAATTACAAGTTATTTACAATGCATTACAATTATTATATTATTTTATTATTTTGACCTTTGTAAATTCAAACTTGTAATTTTTCCAATAAATAGCCTCTGATGAGGGCAGCATAACACTGCCGAAACGTCAGGCCATCACATTTCATAAATTGACTCGACTTGATTGATTGAGACCCTTCTCCGATAAATAAATGTTCTTGATTAAACTAAAAGTAAGTTAATTGATGCAAGCTCCTTTATCCGCCATTTCCCCGTCTCAGTAGATTCAAATCTTAACGGTTAGTTAGGTACAGCCTTGGTGGATCACCGATTCACCTAGGTCTGATACAGCCCAAGTTGCATAGCGACTCATGTCTGAGATTAGGACTTAATAACTTTTCACCACACCTGCACGGAAATTACGACTTTCGGCCCCTCGCGTGAGCGGGAAGTCGTACTTCCAATGCAGGGGGTGGTGAAAAATAGTATACCTTACACGGGAGTGAAAAAGGCCATTCCAAACTGCGTTTTTACCACCCTCGCATTCGGCTCGGGTGTCAATCTCACACACAGTTTGGGTTAGCCTACTTTCCCTCCCTAGGTGAGTAATATACTATCAACCAGACTGAATATTAGAGTTAGGTGGGTAAAGTTCAGCCTTAGTGCATTCACGTTCTCAGGTCTGTGGGGAGGCGGCTTTAGCTACACGGTAGTTCAAGTCCGCAATCGGCATCACCAAACATCTTGAATAGCAGAGGTCTCTAAAAAAAAAATAGAAATAGAGCAAAAGACTCACAATAACCGACCGGTACGCGACACCTTCGGTGCCGCACATCACCCGCAAGGTTACAATATGTACTGTAACTTTCTGCATATGTTCCTCCAGCTAAAGGCCAGAGGAATTATGCTAGTTTGCGTGAATTCTTTGTCACGGGTGTGATGTTTTGGAGCCCCTCCTGGGAAAAGTTGAAATAGTATGTACACTGTATTTTTCATAATAAAGGCACGAAATAGGCCTTCTTTGATGCGCGTCGATCGAAGGAGGGATATATACCGCGAATATTCGGTGAATCTTAACGACCCCCTTCCTACGGGAAAACCAACACAGGTGCGCACTGCGTGCGTGAGGCTCGGCGGGCGGCGCCAGGCAGCCAGTGGTGCTTCTACCGAATCATCCGCGCCTTGATACTTAACCCAAAAAGCAATCATCACACTAAACACATAAAAGAATGAACGCGAACAAAATGAATTCGCCTGATGTGAACATTTATTTTAAAAATTTATCAACGAATTTAAAATCAAATATCAATTAATTGGATTTAATTTGGATTTAAGTATTGATTATCAGTGTCTAGGATCGATATTTGAGACGAAGTGGAACAGGTAAGTGGAGGGTGAATCATTGAAAACAACATTGTCAAAAATTGGTTTATTTATTGATTTATTCACTTATTCATTTATTTTCAGAACTCGATTTTATTCAAAACATCTGTTGGGAATACAAGTATTCAATCTCATGAAAATCAAAATTGAAAAATGAAATTCATCAGCGATTATTGGTTAATCGAGGGGTCCATTGCTGTTGAATTATGGTGTACGCACAAACTTATCGGAGATTGAATGCTTGGGAATCGAAGAAGGGCTACCGATGAGCCACTGTCGAACGTAATGACACTTTTACTCCAACCATTTTCATTTCTCAACGATTACTTCTATCGGAGAACCGAGTGCTGACACGTACCTCAGCGAGGACTCATAGCGTGCGGAGGGGCTTTGTCGCAGGAGTTTGTAGTGCGATGAGGCAGCGTACGAGGAGCTTCGTTTCAAGGGTTTGTAGCACAAGAACGATATTTATCGAACATTTCTTACTTGTCTGCCGAACATTCAACGTTCATGTTCCGTAGCAGGCGTAGGAGCTTCGTCGCAGATGTTCGTAGTGCGATGAGGCAGCGAACGAGGAGCTTCGTTGCAAGGGTTCGTAGCACGTCGACGATATTTATCGAACAACTCTCACTCATCTAACGAGCATTCAACGTTCATGTCTCGTGGTAGGCAGAGGAGCTTCGTCCCAGATGTTCGTGTTGCGATGAGGTAACGTACGAAGAGCTACGTTGCAAGGGTTCGTAGCCCGTCGACGATATTCATCGAACATTTCTTACTCGTCTAACGACCATTCAACGTTCATGCCTCGTACACTGCCTCGTCGCACTAGGATCATCTGCGACGAAGCTCCTTCGCCTGCTACGAGACATGAACATTGAATGGTCGTTAGACGAGTAAGAAATGTTCGATGAATATCGTCGACGGGCTACGAACCCTTGCAACGAAGCTTCTCGTACACTGCCTCGTCGCACTACAAACTCCTGCGGCAAAGCCCCTTCGCACGCTATGAAGCCTCGCTGAGGTACGTGTCAGCACTAGGTTCTCCAATAGAAGTAATCGTTGAGAGACAAAAATGGTTCGAGTAAAAGTGTACTACGTTCGACAGTAACTCATCGATAGCCTTTCTTCGATTCCCAAGCATTCAATCTCTGATAAGTTTGCGCGTACACCATAATTCAACAGCAATGGATCCCTCGATTAACCAATAATCGTTGATAAATTTCATTTTTCTGTTTCAGACCTAAGGACGTGGCCTGTGGGTGGTAGCCTTATCTTCGATGACTCCATTCTCTGCATTGTACTCTGATCAAATGATTCATTATGTTATTATGAAACCAAAGTTGACACAAACACTGAAAACTTTCTCACGAATTCCTAATGTTCATTAGATGGAATACTTGTATTCCGAACAGACGTTTTGAATAAAATCGAGTTCTGAAAAATGAATAAATAAATAAATCAATAAATAAACCAATTTTTGTCTTCAATGTTTCACCCTCCACTTACCTGTTCCATTTCGTCTCAAATATCGATCCTAGATACTGATAAGTGATAATCAATACTTACACCCAATTAATTGATATTTGATTTTAAATTCGTTGATAAACTTTGAAAATAAATGTTCACATCAGGTGAATTCGTTTCAATCGCATTCATTCTTTTCCGTGTTCAGCGTGATGATTGCTTTTCAAGGTGAGTATTTATCGAGTTAGCGCGGATGAGCTATAGTATTTATCGAGTTAGCGCGGATGGGCTATGCGGAGTCGGCATAGTACGGAAGATTCGGTAGAAGCACCACTGGCCGCCTGGTCCCGCCCGCCGAGCCTCACGCACGCAGTGCGCGCCTGTGTTGGTTTTCCCGTAGGAAGGGGGTCGTTCAGATTCACCGAATATTCGCGGTATACCGCGAGGACCAGGTGAAAGAGAATGGTCCATTCGCCCAGGCAGCTAATATTTCGTATTTTTAGGGGGATAGCCACTCGTTGCACTGAAAATCCCTAGGGTGATTCGGTCGATGCAACTCGGCAGCCATTGTTGATACAAGCCGGCTGACTGTCAATACATCGCGGAAGGTAGACAAGTGTGGTTATGTCCGTTTATTTGAAGGAAATGATAAATAAAGTGAATGAAACCTACGTGAATAAGCTATGGATATTTATTGATGCCTCAACCCCAGGATACAATCAATAATTTTGTTCGAATTGGTTGTTCTCGATGAACTCTTCGATTCTCATTAATTTCCAGTTATAGCTTAGGTTAAGTCGTTGATTGCATTAAGATATCATTTAAAACTAATTGATCGATTTTTGATAAATATTCCTAGCTTATTCACGTAGGTTTCATTCACTTTATTCATCATTTCCTTCAAATAAACGAACATAACCACACTTGTCTACCTTCCGCGATGTATTGACAGTCAGCCGGCTTGTATCAACAATGGCTGCCGAGATGCATCGACCGCGCGCCAATATCACCCTATGGATTTTTTCAACGCAACGAGTGGCTATCCCCCTAAAAATACGAAATATTATCTGCCTGGGCGTATGGACCATTCTCTTTCACCTGGTCCTCGCGGTATATAAAACCCCAAAAAGCACCCCTGGTGCAAAAACCTTTCGCCAAGTACATTAACGTGGTCACTACCCCCCAAAAAATCCACCAACCAAAATTCCTCCTTAACAAAATTGGTACCATCAAAATGTCTACTTACAAAAGGATTGAAATCGAATACAATTGCCAAGTACATATCTTCTGTATAACAAAAGTTTACAACAGAAGAACAGAAAACTGAATAGTCTTGTATCGTTCACTCGCTACGCTCGCTCACTCGATTGGCTCTTGATAATTACAGGGAAAAAAATCAGTAAAAAAAAAAAATTTAGTACGTGGTACTTGCGGGCCATTTATGAGTAAGTAAAAGAGTTTTCACTTCGGTCTATGTATCATTTGTTCGATACATATTGATATAATGGCCCGCCAAGTACCACTTCCTAAATTTTTTTTTTTTACTGATTTTTTTCCCTGTAATTATCAAGAGCCGATCGAGTGAGCGAGCGTAGCGAGTGAACGATACAAGACTATTCAGTTTTCTGTTCTTCTGTTGTAAACTTTTGTTATACAGAAGATATGTACTTGGCAATTGTATCTGATTTCAATCCTTTTGTAAGTAGACATTTTGATGGTACCAATTTTGTTAAGGAGGAATTTTGGTTGGTGGATTTTTTGGGGGGTAGTGACCACATTAATGTACTTGGCGAAAGGTTTTTGCACCAGGGGTGCTTTTTGGGGTTGATATCACCACTTTTTGTACAATTTTGCTCGACTATCTAATAATTGTGCTGTCTCGCTACGCTCGCTCGATTGGGATTTCCTGTATCCTCGCTCGCGAGGCTTGCTCAGTTGTCAGCGTTCTGTCAATTGTTCCTATTAACATCTCAATGCATGTATACGATGATGCCTTTTGTATCATCCGAATTCCTCAAAAAGCAGCAATATTAAATGTAGTAGTATAATTTTAAATGAATGAAAATAGTGTTATAATATACACGTATGCTCATACTTTTCTGTGAGCCTTGAATTTTTGTGGACAGACGTAACATGTGTTCTTCTATTAAGTTCCACGAATTGTTTCGTTAAAATCCGGTATAATTCTATATGCCTGAACGTGTAACCCTGCGCGCAGCCCTCCTCCTGTCTTATCTAGGCCTGGGACCGGCAATGGCGGAGTCACTTGCACGCAGGGTTATAGTTGCTGCTCATGATTGAATATATATAAATATGAGATATATGTATTGCAATTCTTAGGTAGTTTTTTTTTTTAATGCAGCTAGGTCCTCTGCAGAAAGAACATGTACTCGTCCCGTACTCATAACGTCAACTTTGAATTCAGATCTGAACAGAAAGTATCGAAATATATAGAATTGAGCCGATTGAGCTTATTGATGCAAGACTAGCGTAGAGCATAAAATGGAAGATTTTGAAGTCAAACACTTGCATTCTGCTCTATTCGTCTGACTCTATCCGTTTCTTGTATCAAATCACACTGTCTCGTTATTTTGCAACTTCAGCGTTTTCTCTCATCATCCTCTCTTCTCATACAGCGACCCGCTACAAAATTAAACAATCCATAAAAAAGGTTGTGCAATGAATAAATAAATATAAATGAGAAATAAATGGTTTTTATAATTTTCATGATTAAATACAAATCTCTATCATCTGAGAAAGAGGAAGTCTATTGATCATTTCTTTAATATTGAATAAGTATTTTCATTCCAACCATTTGTCGTGATAGCACTAATCTGAATTTGATTGAGATCGTTCCGAGCGGAGGGTCTAAGCTGTTTGTAAAAAATGGATTAAAAAATTATCTTCACCGAAGGTCAAAGCACTACGTTGTCGTGGAGTGTAGAATAAAGCCTATCGGAGTCCAACGCACAACATCGACTTACAATCTAGTTTAGACTAGAGGATACCGAGATAGACTATAGAACTCGTTGGAATCCAACGCATAACGTTGACGCACAATTTGGGTCTGAGCAGTCGAGCCTTTAAAGATGAGCCTAACATAGAGCTTAAAGTGGAATTCGTAGCAATACAACGCTTGAACTCGGCTTTCTTGGTCTGGATCCATGCCGTCCTTACATCAAATCATGCTATCCTGATATTTTTCAACTTCAACATTTTCTCTTGATTTTCTATTGTCAGACTTCCTCAGGCGGTAACGTGCTAAATAATTGGAATTCCTAAAAAAAAAAAACGTTTCCTTCGATAATTGCATTCATAAATGAAAATTGGCCAAATCTACAATGTATAAGTGAACAAAATGTAGAGGTAATAGTCAGTTAATAGTCATCTGATAGTCTTGTGTCATGTACACTGAGAGAAAAGTTTAGTAGCCACAACCTAAAACTCAAGTACCGTCTACTTGAGAACTCCGGTAGGCATAGGTTAAGTTGCGCGTACTTGGAGACCAAAGTAGCTGCTACTTTGCGAAACGCAGAAGGCTGAACTATAGGTGCAGACCTCAGTTGTCTCTACCAAAACTTCGGTAGCCACAACTTGCGTCATCGAATAGCCCTACTAAGCGATAGTCAGAGCTACATACTCGTCAATCTGCAGTAGCCTCTACTAAACTTTTCTCTCAGTGTAAGGTAAACCTAATCGTAAAATTATCCGTTCACGATTGTTATTTTATTTATCAGCATGAATTTTCACGTCAGTCGATTCGCATAACCTCAAAAACTCGAGATCGTAGGATTTAAGATCAACCTATCGAAACATTTTTATTGGTGACTATCACATTAATGTAGTTGGCGTAAGGTTTTTGCACTCAAGGGGCTTTTAGTGGGTATTCACTAGTTTTTATTAAGCATTGCTCGTACTCTCTTTTATTTCTTTTATTTGGATTTAAAAACATGAAATGACAACACGCGTCTGCTAGTCCAGCAGACAGTTTCTGTCTGCGTTACTGGCGCTGACTACGTTGTGACTGTCGTACTAACGCCACTCTATACAACTTTTGTGTAGATTTTCCCTTCTACACGGAGAAAACAAAAACGCACTGGCTGCACCATCGATAGTGGCGCTGCTGTTCCTCGCGTTTAGTAGGAGTGGAGCGCTTTTTTCGCACGGCGGCTATGCTAAAATAACGTGTAGCGATTGTCACAATCGCATGGAACGCTGGGTGTAACATAAGAAAGATATCGACTATACTAAATAGAAATTCGTTCTGCGTAATTTTTGATGCATTGTCTGCTGGATTATTTAATAGAAAATATGATTCACCTTTAAATGAAATAGTTCATAATTATAATTGCCCCTATTATTCGATATTTCTTGAATGCTTATTTTTATAAAAAAGTTTTCGTGATTTTTTCAGATGTTTCTGAAAAAGGATTAAGATATATAGAACGAGGTAGGCGTTTTGTTAGGAATTTTTTTAAACTTTGCTCAAATATTATATAGATCATATTGAAACTGACAACTTTGCTTTATGAGCCAAAAAAAGTTGGCGTCTGTGAAAAAAGATATGCTACTGTAAAATTTTCCGGTTTCCCCACACAACGCAATGTAAATTCTCGTGATTTCGAGATTTTTCTCGAATTCTCGAAAAATTTTCTCAAGATTTTCTTTAAACAAATTTTTAATAAAAGTTTGAACAATTATTGAGAATTTTTATAAAGAAGATCTTAAGAAAATTTTTCGAGAATTCGAGAAAATCTCGAAATTACGATAATTTACATTGCGTTACATGGGGAAGCCGGAAAATTTTGCAGAAGAATATGTTTTTTCATAGAAGGCAACTTTTTTGGCTCTGTAACGTCCCAAATTGCCAGCTTTCCTGGCTGCTCGTTCTTGTATGTGTGCTTGACAATTTGTCGTTACGTTTGTGAGAGTTTGCGTGTCTGTGTGCGTGTGCGTGTTCTCTGTTGAAACCTTGAGAGGAACAGCTGATCTCGGTATTCGGGAATCAAGCTGCTCACAAGGCCGGCATGTGCATGTTTTGCGTATTCTTGCAAGAATCGGACTTCGTGCTTACTTGCCGATAAGACCGCTTGCAAGAACGCGAATGTGGTGAGTGCAGTCGAAATCCTTACAGGAAACGATCGAGGCTTGTTATTAAAGCAGCAGATCGCCTGCAGAATCGATATTTTGGTGCAATCTGTAATTTACTCGAAATCTTCCAGAAAACAATCGCTTACTGCAATAGTACAACAGATCGTCTGTAAGATCGAGATTTTGGTGATGACGAGTGTTGGGTAGTGTATGTGATTGACTCGAAGTCCTTCAGAGAGCGATCGTTTACCGCAGTAGTATAACGAATCGTCTGACGAACCGAGATTTTATGAATATTTGATTATTTTAGGATAGGTAAACTATATTAGGATATCTGATGGTTATTTGTACATATAAGGATGTATGAATATTGAATTTATTTTACCTTTCAGTTATATAGTAATAATATGAATATAACGCTTGGCGAATATTTGCCGCACAAGTCTTTTAAATGTATTTATACTTTTAATGTATAGTTTGTATATTATGAAGTATTGACTATGCGTTGACCGACTAATTGTGTGATTGAGACTGAGATGCCTCTGCCTCACGGCACGCGCCTTATATACTTAGCCGTAAGATAATCCCTAGCTAATCCTAGCTAATCCTAAATGTTCGATGGCATTCTATGATGTCCATTTTTTGAATAGATAATTTTTATGCAAAATTATGTTATTATTTCTTTCTTAGAATTTAATTTCCTTTAATTTGGTGTTTTGTTTATTTAAATCGGATCATTTCATGATTTCATGAAAACTTCCATGGGTTTCCATGGTGTCTATTTTTGTGGTTTTAATCTCGATTTTCCATGTGCAAGTCTCCGTTCAATCACTATAGTAATCCCATGGATGCTACGTGTGCATATTTTTAATATGTTGACTATTTGTTGTTAAATCTAAGAAAATTGAAATAATAGCATATCGTCTCTAGCTATATTACCTATATCTCTATATCTATACATATACATACGATGTTTTAGGACGTCGTAGCTCATAAGGAAAAGTTGTCAGTTTCAATATGATCTATATTTGAGCGAAATTTAAAAAAATTCCTAAGAAAACTCCCACCTCGCTCTATATACCTTAATGAAATATAAAAGAATGTAAAAATCTTTTGCTTGCATTCTTTTATTTCATAATTTTTTTGGAATGAACAAATGATTACATATCGTAATGTAAAAAAATTATTAGGTATATATTCATAATCCATACCGTGAAGCGATGTAGTGGGTTCCATTTGTTACAATCGATATACACGGAGTTGACACAGGTAAATTTTTGTAATTTATTATTTTATTTGCGTTACTTGGATAAACTTCGTATGCATGCATATGAAAATCAAACGTAAACTCTTGAAAAACTTTTACAGAGAAAAGAATCTCGTCTTCATGCTTGACAATAGATGTGATTTCACCAAAATCTTTTTCTATCTCTTCCATATTAACCACAACGAACATACCTATCTTGTATTGAATACCATCTACTTCTACTTCACGATAAAAATTACAATTTTTTTTTTCATTATCATTATCGAGACAAAACATGCTTTGTAATGAATCACAAACTCGTATCTGTGAGTTGAACAAAGTTGGATTATTACAATTAAGTGAATTATTATTGTGGCACATTTTTAGAACTTGCTTAGTAGCGATTGTTACCAACAAATTTTTAGTGTTGAAAGTCGCTTGTGAATTAGCTTTTAACTCACGATGGCGAGATTCGTATCTCATAGCCCAAAAATGTATAACTGGTCCATTTTGTAACAGAATTCTGGGGTAGTGGATAAGGTAGTGGTATTTAGGTTTGAGGGCACCAAATAATTTGATATAGAGTGAATTATGATTTTCAATCAAGATTGATAAGTAAGTCGCACAGTCTTTCGTGATTCTTGGTGCGGTAACTATATCTATAATTTGGCGCAAGTATTTATACATTTTATAATGTTTGTCATCACGCGGAATCAAATGACCCGCCATGAGGCCGAAATAACGAACGAAGCACAGCATTTCGGATGCTGACATATTAAGAAATAGTTTAGAATCTTCAAGTCTATTTATTTTTATATCTGTTGGTTTGTTTGAAAATTCAGTTGGACCATAGTCAAATTTATCAATCAACGCATTCAGCATATCCAATGTAAAATATTTTTTTTTATCGACGAAAACTTTAATTAATGACTTCATATCATACAGGCAGATTCCCTCAAGCACGTCGTGCATTAGGTCAATTGTAACATTTTCTGTTAAATTGAAATCTATGACATCGTGAAAAGTACAGCTTTCTTTAATACCAGTTTTATCTGGCTGTGGATTTTTCGAGTCTTGTTCGTAATTCTTCTTTGTTCTTAGCAAACTCTTATCTTCCTTAACCGAACATTTCATCTGTTCTGAGGACATCTTACAAATTCTACAGCAGAACGTAGCCTGAAATGACTCGACCAGACCAAGAATGCCATTAAGACCCAAGTTATCGCCTAAAATAAGGGCTAACTGAAACTTTACTAAGTGTTTGATCCCGTTTGAATCTAATGTAATACCTTCTGTCCTTAGGTGATTCAATTCTTTTATTAGTTCTCTGAAAAGACTTCTATTATTCGTTTTCTTCTTCACTTCCGAAAAAAAGAGAGTAGAGAAAATAATACTACTTAACCTGGAAGCTATATACGTCGGTAGAGTTGCTATCATGGCATACATTGCCCCGAATTTATTTATTCCCGAATGACTGCCCAAAGCATTCCCCACTTCGAGATCGTCAAAGAAAATGAACAACGGCAGTACCAAATCATTCTTAAATATTTTAGAATATTTACGAGTCCAGAATTTTGCTTGCACTATATTACTTATTACTCCATCTGTTTGTTTTTTCAAACGGTTCATGTACTGAGTTATCTGAGTAAATAAGCCAGGAATCTCCAGAAAAGCCTTGAGACTGTATCGAAGTGGGACTTGCACACCGTACAGTGACTCGGCAATAAATAATATCTTATTATTAACTACAGTACGTTTAAAGAAATTAGAAATATGAAACTTTTCGTAATCTAGGTACCCAATAGTTCTTAGGAGTTTAATTCTCCTATATTCAGTGGTCACTGGCTCAAAAACTTTACTATCCTCTTTAAAAAAAAGCGTTGTAACGTTTTTTGTCACCGTTTTTAGGCCGCATAGCTAGGCTTATATATATGCTATATGTAGTATATATATATATATATGTATATATATATATATACATATACTATATATATATATATATATATGTATATATATATATATACATATACTATATATATATATATATATAGTATATATAGTATATATACTATATATATGAAAAATATATATATATACATATATATACAGGATGTCCCAGAATTCGCGACGAATAATTCACAGGGTAAATCTTGATCAAAAACGGGATCGAAATTTCCTTAGCCGTTTTTTCCGGTAATGCTTAGATTTCTCGTTATAATTATTTCAAATCCAGCCAACGACGCGCGGCTTATGAACGGCCGTTCGTCGATGTGATTACCGCTCGGTTGTATGCGCGTCTCCCAGCCTATTGTCGCCGCGAAACAAAGTGCACACAACCAAGCGGCGATCACACCGACAAGCGCCCGTTCTTAAATCGCACGTTATTGACTGAAATTAAAATAATTATAACGAGAAATCTAAGCATTACCGGAAAAAACGGCTAAGGAAATTTCGATCCCGTTTTCGATCAAGATTTACCCTGTAAATTATTCGTCGCGAATTCTGGGACACCCTGTATATATAGTATATATATAATATATATATATATATAGTATAGTAGCTAAGTATATATACCCTAAATATATATAAGTATATATATATATACATATATATATATATATATATAATATATATATATATATAGTATAGTAGCTAAGTATATATACCCTAAATATATATAAGTATATATATATATACATATATATATATATATATATACTAGGGGGGCTTCGCCCCCCTGCGCGCTACGCGCGCCAACCCCCCATATTCTAATTTGTATCAGTTGTTTCTAAAATTCAAATAATCCGTGGATTTTATGTTCTTCGTATTCCTCGTTGTCCAGGTCGTTCAGTGAGTATATCTCGTAGTCCAGGTCCTGGGCTTCGTAGATCTCTTAGTCCGGGTCACTCGCTAAGTATTTCTTGTAGTCCAGGTCCTCGGCCTCGTAGTTCTCGTTGCCCAGGTCCTTCGTTTCGTATTCCTCGTTGTCCAAGTCTTTCGCTAAGTATTTCCAGTGTCCAGGTCTTCGGCTTCGTAGTTCTCGTAGTCCAGGTCCTCGGATTCGTATCTCTTGAAGTCGTGTGTATAGATTATTAGGATATATCGCCGCCGCCGTGTCAGACATTTTGTGCTCTCCTCGGCTATCCTCGGCCATCCTCGGCTATCTTCGGCTATCTTCGGCTATCCTCGGCTATCTTCGGCTATCTTCGGCTATCTTCGGCTATCCTCGGCTATCTTCGGCTATCCTCGGCCATCCTTGGCTATCCCCGGCTATCTTCGGCTATCCTCGGCTCTCTCCGGTTCTCTTCGGCTCTCCTCGGCTGCCTTGGCTCTGCTTCCCCCTTTCCCTTTCCTGGGCCCTTAGACCGAGGGGAGGACCGGGTTCGGCTCCCCTTGGCTCTCCTCGGCTATCCTCGACTATCTTCGGCTATCTTCGGCTATCCTCAGCTATCTTCGGCTATCCTCGGCCATCCTTGGCTATCCCCGGCTATCTTCGGCTATCCTCGGCTCTCTCCGGTTCTCTTCGGCTCTCCTCGGCTGCCTTGGCTCTGCTTCCCCCTTTCCCTTTCCTGGGCCCTTGGACCGAGGGGAGGACCGGGTTCGGCTCCCCTTGGCTCTCCTCGGCTATCCTCGACTATCTTCGGCTATCTTCGGCTATCCTCGGCTATCTTCGGCTGTCTTCGGCCATCCTCGGCTCTCTTCGGTTCTCTTCGACTCTCCTCGGCTCTGCTTCCCCCTTTCCCTTTCCTGGGCGCTCGGACCGAGGGGAGGACCGGGTTCAGCTCCCCTTGGCTCTCTTCGGCTGTCCTCGGCTATCTTCGGCTATCCAGGATAGTTTTCGATAGGGAAGCCGAATGGGCTGGGGGGATGGGGCGAAAACATCTGAGCGGGGTCGAGGAGGCCCAGGGCAAGAGGTAGGGGAGGGAGGGATAAACAAAAGCCGAGCGGAGCCGAGATCGCTGGGATACTGACAAAGGTTAGGTTAGATTACCTAACCTAAGCTAACCTAACCCAACCCAACCCAACGCACTCTATCTTGACCATGGCAACCTAAGTCAACCTGACCTGACCTAACCTCACCTCAAAGGTCAGGTCAGGTAAGGTTAGGGGTCAGGTACGGTTAGGTTAGGTTAGGTTACCAGCCTAACCTACTCTATCCTGACTAAGGCAGCCCAACCCAACCTGACCTGAACTAACCTCACCTCAAAGGTCAGGTCAGGTAAGGTTAGGTAAGGTTAGGTTAGGTTACTAAGCTAACCTAACCTAAGCTAACCTAACCCAACCCAACCCAACGCACTCTATCTTGACCATGGCAACCTAAGTCAACCTGACCTGACCTAACCTCACCTCAAAGGTCAGGTCAGGTAAGGTTAGGGGTCAGGTACGGTTAGGTTAGGTTAGGTTACCAGCCTAACCTACTCTATCCTGACTAAGGCAGCCCAACCCAACCTGACCTGAACTAACCTCACCTCAAAGGTCAGGTCAGGTAAGGTTAGGTAAGGTTAGGTTAGGTTACTAAGCTAACCTACTCTATCCTAACCAAGGCAACCTAACCTAACCCATCCTAACCTAACCTAGCCTACTCTATCCTGACCATGGCAACCTAACCCAACCTGACCTGACCTAACCTAGCTGAGTTAGGTTAGGTTACCTAACATCTCAAAGGTCAGGTCAGGTTAGGTTAGGTTACCAACCTAACCTACTCTATCCTGACCATGGCAACCTGACCCAACCTGACCTGACCTAACCTAGCTGAGTTAGGTTAGGTTACCTAACACCTCAAAGGTCAGGTCAGGTTAGGTTAGGTTACCAACCTAACCTACTCTATCCTGACCATGGCAACCTAACCCAACCTGACCTGACATAACCTAGCTGAGTTAGGTTAGGTTACCTAACACCTCAAAGGTCAGGTCAGGTTAGGTTAGGTTACCAACCTAACCTAACCCAGCTAACCTAACCCAACCCAACCCAACGCACTCTATCTTGACCATGGCAACCTAAGTCAACCTGACCTGACCTAACCTCACCTCAAAGGTCAGGTCAGGTAAGGTTAGGGGTCAGGTACGGTTAGGTTAGGTTAGGTTACCATCCTAACCTACTCTATCCTGACTAAGGCAGCCCAACCCAACCTGACCTGAACTAACCTCACCTCAAAGGTCAGGTCAGGTAAGGTTAGGTAAGGTTAGGTTAGGTTACTAAGCTAACCTACTCTATCCTAACCAAGGCAACCTAACCTAACCCATCCTAACCTAACCTAGCCTACTCTATCCTGACCATGGCAACCTAACCCAACCTGACCTGACCTAACCTAGCTGAGTTAGGTTAGGTTACCTAACATCTCAAAGGTCAGGTCAGGTTAGGTTAGGTTACCAACCTAACCTACTCTATCCTGACCATGGCAACCTAACCCAACCTGACCTGACCTAACCTAGCTGAGTTAGGTTAGGTTACCTAACACCTCAAAGGTCAGGTCAGGTTAGGTTAGGTTACCAACCTAACCTACTCTATCCTGACCATAGCAACCTAACCCAACCTGATCTGACCTAACCTAACTGAGTTAGGTTAGGTTACCTAACACCTCAAAGGTCAGGTCAGGTTAGGTTAGGTTACCAACCTAACCTACTCTATCCTGACCATGGCAACCTAACCCAACCTGACCTGACATAACCTAGCTGAGTTAGGTTAGGTTACCTAACACCTCAAAGGTCAGGTCAGGTTAGGTTAGGTTACCAACCTAACCTAACCCAGCTAACCTAACCCAACCCAACCCAACGCACTCTATCTTGACCATGGCAACCTAAGTCAACCTGACCTGACCTAACCTCACCTCAAAGGTCAGGTCAGGTAAGGTTAGGGGTCAGGTACGGTTAGGTTAGGTTAGGTTACCAGCCTAACCTACTCTATCCTGACTAAGGCAGCCCAACCCAACCTGACCTGAACTAACCTCACCTCAAAGGTCAGGTCAGGTAAGGTTAGGTAAGGTTAGGTTAGGTTACTAAGCTAACCTACTCTATCCTAACCAAGGCAACCTAACCTAACCCATCCTAACCTAACCTAGCCTACTCTATCCTGACCATGGCAACCTAACCCAACCTGACCTGACCTAACCTAGCTGAGTTAGGTTAGGTTACCTAACATCTCAAAGGTCAGGTCAGGTTAGGTTAGGTTACCAACCTAACCTACTCTATCCTGACCATGGCAACCTAACCCAACCTGACCTGACCTAACCTAGCTGAGTTAGGTTAGGTTACCTAACACCTCAAAGGTCAGGTCAGGTTAGGTTAGGTTACCAACCTAACCTACTCTATCCTGACCATAGCAACCTAACCCAACCTGATCTGACCTAACCTAACTGAGTTAGGTTAGGTTACCTAACACCTCAAAGGTCAGGTCAGGTTAGGTTAGGTTACCAACCTAACCTACTCTATCCTGACCATGGCAACCTAACCCAACCTGACCTGACATAACCTAGCTGAGTTAGGTTAGGTTACCTAACACCTCAAAGGTCAGGTCAGGTTAGGTTAGGTTACCAACCTAACCTACTCTATCCTGACCAAGGCAACCTAACCTAACCTGAAACGACCTAACCCATCCTAAGGGTAAGGGGGAGGGGAGGGGCGAAAAGAGCCGAGCGGGGTCGAAGAGGCCATGGAAAGGGGGGGGGCGGGAGGTAGCGAGCGGGGTTGAGGAGGCCATGGAAAGTCTGACACGGCGGCGGCGGCGGCGGCGGCGGCGGCGGCGGCGGCGGCGGCGGCGATATATCTTTATAATATAGAGAGATATATATATATATATATATACTAGGGGGGCTTCGACCCCCTGCGCGCTACGCGCGCCAACCCCCCATATTCTAATTTGTATCAGTTGTTTCTGAAATTCAAATAATCCGTGGATTTTATGTTCTTCGTATTCCTCGTTGTCCAGGTCGTTTGCCAAGTATTTCTAGTAGTCCAGGTCCTCGGCTTCGTAGTTCTCGTTGTCCAGGTCGTTCAGTGAGTAAGTCTCGTAGTCCAGGTCCTGGGCTTCGTAGATCTCGTAGTCCAGGTCCTGGGCTTCGTAGATCTCTTAGTCCAGCTTATTCGCTAAGTATTTCTTGTAGTCCAGGTCCTCGGCTTCGTAGTTCTCGTTGCCCAGGTCCTTCGTTTCGTATTCCTCGTTGTCCAAGTCTTTCGCTAAGTATTTCCAGTGTCCAGGTCTTCGGCTTCGTAGTTCTCGTTGTCCAGGTCATTTACTGAGTATTTCTCGTAGTCCAGGTCCTCGGATTCGTATCTCTTGAAGTCGTGTGTAGAGATTATTAGGATATATCGCCGCCGCCGTGTCAGACATTTTGTGCTCTCCTCGGCTATCCTCGGCTATCCACGGCTATCTTCGGTTATCCTCGGCTATCTTCGGCTATCCTCGGCTATCTTCGGCTATACTCGGCCATCCTCGGCTATCCCCGGCTATCTTCGGCTATCCTGGGCTATATTCGGCTATCCTCGGCTCTCTCCGGTTCCCTTCGGCTCTCCTCGGCTGCCTTGGCTCTGCTTCCCCCTTTCCCTTTCCTGGGCCCTCGGACCGAGGGGAGGACGCGGCTTTCACGAAACATCGTACAAGCTCTGCCGCGCGATGCGTGCGTACCGGTAAGCGCGTACGTAGAGTCGGTCGACGGCTCGCGTGAATATGTTAAAGTTCCCGGAGCCATATGAATTTGACCCATCTCCGTGCGGCTTTTGTCCCATAAGAGCCTGTGTTAAACACCGGTCGGCTCCGACGTCCGAGCCGGAGCCTTCCTTCTCTTATGGAGCTCTACGGTCCGAACAGTCCTGACGGTACCTAACAGCCGAGAATTGTATTCCTTTCGATTCCGGCGTACTATGATGCGCGTCTGAGAGACTTTGGAACATCATTCCAATCCGAGACTTTGCTCGTTGTCCGTTCGAGCCGTAAAGGCTTGGACGTCCGAGCCCTGCCTCGCGCAGCGGCCGGCAACCCGACAAAATGTACTTGGAAAATTTTACGAAATCTTTCAAAGAATTCACGAATATTGATATAATGATATTCAAAGGACTTGCCGTACGACGCGTACGTACCGGCCGGCACGTGCGGAGAGACGGTCGACGGCTCGCTCGAATATGACCAAGTTCTCGGAGCCGTATCAATTTGACCCCTCTCCGTGCAGCTTTTGTCCCATAAGAGCCTGTGTTAAACACCGGTCGGCTCCGACGTCCGAGCCGGAGCCTTCCTTCTCTTATGGAGCTCTACGGTCCGAACAGTCCTTACGGTACCTAACGGCCGAAAATTGTATTCCTTTCGATTCCGGCGTACTATGATGCGCGTCTGAGAGACCTTGGAACATTATTCCAGTCCGAGACGTAGCTCGCTGTCCGTTCGAGCCGTAAAGGCTTGGACGTCCGAGCCCTGCCTCGCGCAGCGGCCGGCAACCCGACGAAAGGGACTTGGAAATTTTTTTGAAATTTGAAAAAAAAAAAAAAAAAAAAAAATCACGAATATTGATATAATAATATTCAAAGGACTTGCCGTACGACGCGTACGTACCGGCCGGCACGTGCGGAGAGACGGTCGACGGCTAGCTCGAATATGACTAAGTTCTCGGAGCCGTATCAATTTGACCCCTCTCCGTGCAGCTTTTGTCCCATAAGAGCCTGTGTTAAACACCGTTCGGCTCCGACGTCCGAGCCGGAGCCTTCATTCTCTTATGGAGCTCTACGGTACGAACCGTCCTGACGGTACCTAACGGCCGAGAATTGTATACCTTTCGATTCCGGCGTACTATGATGCGCGTCTGAGAGACTTTGGAACATTATTCCAGTCCGAGACGTAGCTCGCTGTCCGTTCGAGCCGTAAAGGCTTGGACGTCCGAGCCCTGCCTCGCGCAGCGGCCGGCAACCCGACGAAAGGGACTTGGAAATTTTTTTGAAATTTGAAAAAAAAAAACAAAAAAAAAATCACGAATATTGATATAATAATATTCAAAGGACTTGCCGTACGACGCGTACGTACCGGCCGGCACGTGCGGAGAGACGGTCGACGGCTCGCTCGAATATGACCAAGTTCTCGGAGCCGTATCAATTTGACCCCTCTCCGTGCAGCTTTTGTCCCATAAGAGCCTGTGTTAAACACCGGTCGGCTCCGACGTCCGAGCCGGAGCCTTCCTTCTCTTATGGAGCTCTACGGTCCGAACAGTCCTTACGGTACCTAACGGCCGAGAATTGTATTCCTTTCGATTCCGGCGTACTATGATGCGCGTCTGAGAGACCTTGGAACATTATTCCAGTCCGAGACGTAGCTCGCTGTCCGTTCGAGCCGTAAAGGCTTGGACGTCCGAGCCCTGCCTCGCGCAGCGGCCGGCAACCCGACGAAAGGGACTTGGAAATTTTTTTGAAATTTGAAAAAAAAAAAAAAAAAAAAAAATCGCGAATATTGATATAATAATATTCAAAGGACTTGCCGTACGACGCGTACGTACCGGCCGGCACGTGCGGAGAGACGGTCGACGGCTAGCTCGAATATGACTAAGTTCTCGGAGCCGTATCAATTTGACCCCTCTCCGTGCAGCTTTTGTCCCATAAGAGCCTGTGTTAAACACCGGTCGGCTCCGACGTCCGAGCCGGAGCCTTCCTTCTCTTATGGAGCTCTACGGTCCGAACAGTCCTTACGGTACCTAACGGCCGAGAATTGTATTCCTTTCGATTCCGGCGTACTATGATGCGCGTCTGAGAGACCTTGGAACATTATTCCAGTCCGAGACGTAGCTCGCTGTCCGTTCGAGCCGTAAAGGCTTGGACGTCCGAGCCCTGCCTCGCGCAGCGGCCGGCAACCCGACGAAAGGGACTTGGAAATTTTTTTGAAATTTGAAAAAAAAAAAAAAAAAAAAAAATCACGAATATTGATATAATAATATTCAAAGGACTTGCCGTACGACGCGTACGTACCGGCCGGCACGTGCGGAGAGACGGTCGACGGCTAGCTCGAATATGACTAAGTTCTCGGAGCCGTATCAATTTGACCCCTCTCCGTTCAACTTTTGTCCCATAAGAACCTGTGTTAAACACCGGTCGGCTCCGACGTCCGAGCGGGAGCCTTCCTTCTAGTATGGA